>VWZP01001140.1:75400-167900 GCA_013396995.1 Dicaeum eximium
TTTTTTTTTTTTGTGCTATATTTATCTTTTAGCTGTAATACCATCACCCTTGATGAATAGACATTTGAAGTATTTTTAGATGCCATTTGTATCTACTCTTGGTCTGCCACCCTGAAAGATTAAAAGGACATAGGCTTTCCTTACATGACACATTCTCCATCCTCTTGTTTTTCCAGTCTGCCTGGTAGGGTACAGTCTTCTCCCTATCTGTCCCATTTTCAATTAAGATTTTTGAACACGGGTGACCGGATTTGTACTCACTATTCCAGGCAAGGTCTCACCAGTGCCTTGTATAATGGCAGCAATACTTCCCTATTTCTGCAGCAAATGCCTCTCCAGACACATCCTATATCACATTTGTCTTTTTCATGGCTGTCTCCCACTGGCACATTGAGCCTACCTAGAACTCCTAGCTGCTTCTCCTCCTCTGTCATTTCCAGATGATGAGCACCTGTGAAGCTTGGTAAAGCAGAAGGGTCAGCTGCACAGAGGACTGCTCCCACTGAATCTCTTTATTTAAGACTGCTCTGAGAACGGAGGAGGCATAAGTGAGTCTGTAACAGCTGTCACAGCAGTTGTTACAGCCAGCAAAATCCTGTGAATGCTTCCCATTCCCATTCGCTGAGCAACCTCTGAGAGCAAGACCAAGCCACAGGCAAGAGCATCTTTGGAGCACTGAACACCAGCTTCAGGAAGGTTCTAAGCAGGGGAGGAAAAAGTGAGAAAACATCGTTGGAGTCCCACACAACCTGCAAGAAACCCTAAACCTGATATGACGTAGAGAAGCTATTCTAATTATTCTTAAAAGCTTGGATGAAATAAGCTAATTTGCAATGGAGGTGGGTATTTTTTTATTCAGGCAAAGATGTGTGCACAGGTAAATGGGAGGATGACATTAACATTGCTTTAGAAAAAATATTTTCATTGAAATATTAACATTGCTGCTCACAAAAGGTTCTAAAATGAGCAGTTTTTTTTTTCTGTAATATTGCTTCATGTGTTGGAGACAAGAAAGCCTGGTAACTATCCTCATTCTGTCAGCTGCTATTTTTCTGTTAGGTGGCCAGACACACCATCATTAATTGCACAAGACGATTCATGATTATTTACTCTAAAATGAGTGCAAATTGGACTTCATACCTAATATCTTAAAGCCATGCTGAAACACAAGATAGTCTATTATCTTTGTATCATATCTTTTTTCTTCCCACTCTAGCAGAAGACTGGCAGTTTATAACACAGCAGTGTGACTGCCTCATTTGCACATTTACAGTGCTTGATAGAGTTGAAATGCTTGATTCCCCAGAGGTTCTCCTTGTTCTTTTCCCAACAGAAAATGCCTCCCTACATTTCAATACAGCTGTGACAAATTTTTCAAAATAATGGATAGCTAGCCTTTAGATAATGCCTTTTGTGAAGAAGAACATAAAAACATTTTACACAGGGCTCATGCAAATCATTTCACTCGGTGTCAGGCAGCACAGACCACAGGCTGGAATCAGAAGCAGAGCAACTCATTCCACATACCACCTCTTGCCCATGGTCTTGGGACTGGAGTTGTCCTTAATTACCATTTTTTTCATCAAATGTGTCCCAAATTACAGTAAAAAAAAAAATCAAGACAGAATTGCTGAAACCCTTTGAAGTTGAACCCCTAAGCCATACTGGACATACAGTGCTTGAAACATGCAGCTAAAATTCCATATTGCTTTTGCTCAGGAAATGAGGTAACACCTTTGACCTCCAAATCAAAATGTTTTCCCCCGATGTTAATAGCATTCTCTAAACCCTAACTTTTAATAGCAGCTGTATCACCTATTCTCATTTATGGCATTACTGTGGATTGTGCTACAGCACATTTGTTATAAAATTCTTCAAGTATAATGACAATAAGCCCAAGAAAATTACTTCTTCAAGCACTACCATTGGGGTATTTTTTAAAGACAGATTTGATTGAAAGGCAAAGATTAGCTTAAAATTCCTCCACCCCTTCTTTTATTTGAATATGAAAAGAAAATGTAATACAGATGCTTACCTTGATATGACTTTAAAAGACAGTTTGGGTCAATATAATTACTGCAGAACAGCAGAATTGTTTTTTAAATCCTTAAATATTTGTACTTACTGATTTTACCCTTCAGATGCATTTTAGCATTCTGGGGTAATCAGCTAAATCCAAACCACAGATGCAAAAGTAACCACTAGACAGTCCCTCCTCTAAATTTGTACACTGTGCATATGATATCACAGGTTAATCTCTCCCAAAACAAGGAAAGATTTATTTCTGCAATGTTTTAGAACATAACCACGTGAGCCAAAGTGACCCCACAGAAGAGCTTCTTTGCACTCCATGGCAGGTTTATGGACATGTTGTAAATGTCAGACTACACCATTTTTAATAATAAAAAAAGACACTATAATACTGTTTCCTTGTAACTGGGACAGAAAATCATTTGGTAAGAGTAAGAACATTTATTGGTTTTGACATAAAAATTTCTTGCTGTGCAGTGGAAATGCTGTAGTCCAAATACTGGAAGAAACGTGAAATCTCAAGGGCTATGTTCAGTAACTCTTGGTTCAAAGGCAGACGTGGCAGGTGCATTATTTAAGAGCTTGTCAGAGATGATCTTCTACAGCACACCACTCCAGGATTCATCTCCTGCTGTCTGGGAAGGGGATTCTCATGTAAATATATGGCAGAACTGGCTGGCTGCACATCAAGCCCAAACTGCTCAACACCACTGTGGTCACTGCAAAATGTTAGTATCAGAAAAGCTCTCCAGTACTGGAGAAAACTACCCTCCTACATACCATGTGAGAGCAGCTCTTTGGATGAGCTATTCAGAGTGCATGTGCTCTGAAAAATTCGAGGTGGCATTCTTCTCAGTAACCATACTTGATGCTCTAAAGTGTTCTTGTATTGCTGTATGCAGTGTTAATTTGGTGCCACAAAGATGTAGCATATTCAATGTAAATGAGAAACAGTGCATCCCAAGTTCTGCTCTGAATTTCTTGACTCCTGCACATACAGAAACTGTATTTTATTTTATCTTGTATATTTATTTTATTTTAATTATCTTGCGCAACACAAAACCTTGAGAAGCTAATCACATCAATTGGAATGATCAGAAATAAATAGGGTAGTAACAGAAGAAGCATTTATTTGTGCCAAGGACCTAGCATGTTTTTGTAGAATATAGTCCAGGCTTATATAGACCTGCATAGCTACCTTCCTGTATCTCCCATACACCTATCAACGTTTCAGGAAGAAGGAATTTTATATGTGCTTCAGTTCAATGCAATACACAAAATCCAATTTGAACTATTCGAGTACAGACTTAAAATCCCTCTTACATGAAAATCGTGGCTGGAAAAGTAAATTTTATTTTCTTTTTATGTAACGAAGTAGCTTAAGAAATAGGAAAAAGAAATCACTTTTGGTTAAAAACAAACAGAGAAATACAATTTAAAATTGCCTATCTTTAGAAAACGCTGGTTTGATAGGAACTATTCCCTTTAAATGTACCTATACTGGCCACTTAGAAAAGATATAAAAATTTAAAAGAAATGTCTTCCTTCATCAATCACTGTACTAAAAAAGATTTGAGAAGGGAAGAATACAGAGAAAGAGATGGTTGTACCTTGAATTTGGAGTATGTTTGCCACAAGTTTGTGGCACAAAACACATCTGCATCAAAACACTTTACACAAAATAGTGCTGTGCAGTTACAAACAAAATTAATGAATGAAAAAGGAAGGTAAGCCTTTGTATCCATAACAGAAAAACAGAAAGTAGCTCTGTACCATCTCTCACTTGCACTCAGCCCTGAAGGGGAAAAAATCAGGATGACTACACATTTAACTGCAGTAATCCTGGATTAAAGTATTTGATTCCTACACTGTTTACAAACCATCAATACAACCGTTAATAAGCAGATATATGGCAGGCTGCTTCAGAAGTATATTACTTTGCTGTCAAAACTAGCTCTGTTACAAATTCAGGTGTATGCAATGTTTTATTCTTTTTAAAGGGATGCTTTATCTTAGATGTTTTGAGTAATCTCATGCCTGAACAACTACATAAAAATACAACATCCTCTCCAAATGTTAAGCAGGTGGATTCTCTTTTTTTAGTAAATGGTGTACACCCTAGCCTTTTATATTTTTGAATGGCTTTGAAAAGACAAGGTGTCTCCAATATGTTTATAACCAGTAAATTCTATTTCTTCAGACAAGAGTAAATATTAACTGAAGGTATCTGTACCATGTTTACTTTTATGGAGCATTATTGTATTAAGTAACACAGAACCTTAGTGCAAGTGAAACCTTATGTTATTCTGAGGGAAATCTGGAAAACTCTTTGCAGCTAACTCTAAGAAACTGATAGTTCTCAGAGAAACTTGCCTCTACAGTCTCCTCCATCAACAAGTATTACCTAATTACTCGGAGTGCAAGTAAATTACTTCGTCAACTTACGTCTTGGTTTGACATTTCAAGAAAACTCAAAGTATTTCTAAGCTTGGGTTCATGTGCCAGCAGTCACCACAGGCTGGCATATCACAATAGGCTGGCATGCCTGGGGATTTCCACCATGCACAGCATCATTTCAGAAATGGGTTACAGAACAACAAAATTCAAATTTTCCCTTGGATTTTTTCCATTTCCTTTTTTTCCTTTTACAGACAGCATAACTCCTCCCTCTGTCACTCCTCCCAGCAGTGCATTGATTAATTTGCCCTAGCTCACTTTGTGTTCATTAACTTCACAGAAGCTGGACTAAATCCTTGATCTAAACCCAAACAACAGTGAGAGAAGTCTGTCTGTGAGCAGGAACAGACTTTAGGTCTGGATGAGGAAACCCTGGTGTGATGCTGCAGTGCAACACCCCTCCCAAATCCTGCTAAACTCCACATACTCACTGAGCATGGGAGCAGTAATAACCCTCAATTTCACTCTCTCCCAAGGTATGGGATAACATAGATACATCAGATAGGGAACCACAAAACTGGGAAGAGGCAAACTCTAGGTGACAGGCAAAGTCCAGTGCCTCCAACTGTTCAGAATCAGTGCAGTCAGGTAACGTGAGAAACTATAAATTCATAGGTTTCACTACCTCAGCTGAAACTCTATATTGTGTTTCAGTGGCAAAACCACAAGTCTCTGTAGTGGTATGTTCCGTGACTGAACCGCTGCATGTGTGACTGAGATTATCACACACACGACAATGAGGGAGAGGGGGAAAAAAAAGAAAAATGCATCTTAGAAGTTACTTATGTTTAATGCTTAAAAGTCTGAATGCACAAACAATAATCTACCATTATAGAAGTACTGGTGGTCAATACAATGCATTAGAACTATGTACAATGACACAGTTTAGTATCAAAATCTTTCTACAATGTAGAGTATTACGAAACTGTTAATGACATCAAACACTAAGCACTTAAGACACCATTTTTTGCTACCACATTTGGAACTTCAATAAACAGTCCATTTTAACTTGCAGCATCAATCCATTTCTAGTATGAAATTAAGTAATTTTCTACTTATACAATAAGATTTATCTACACGGGTCTTTTGATTTTGATCCATAGCAGCAAAGGCACTGTACATCAGCAGATCCACAGACTTAAAGATTTTTTTTTTAAAGCATTCAAAAAAAAAAAAAAGGAAGAAGAAGAAGTCACAGATCATAGTTTAACAGCAACAACAACAACATAAAAAGATAACACGTTGTCTCTGGCACAATGGCTCAGTCTGCGTCCGTCTTAGGGACATCCAATCAAGACTTGGATTGAACTGCTGGCGAACAAAGCAAGTCCTTATCCCAATGAGAATCCATTCCTTTTTGTATGTCGGAATGAGTACTCTTGTAAATCCTACCTCAGAGGTCATTGCTTTTGTAGTTTGTATATTGGTAGGCATCCATTCTTATTTCAGTGCAGTTTCCAAAGAACATATCAAATATTTTTCATAATCTCTTGTAATTGAAAAATTGCCCAAAGACACATATCCCCATTTTCAAGGAAACATTGCAAAAGTTTCCAGAAGTAACAAAGGTGATTCTTTGAGGCAACTTATTGTACTCTCTACAATATAACAAAGAGAGGTGTTTATATTAAAAAACCTAGCTTGACACCAAAATGCTTTATGTTTATCAACAGAAAAGCATTGAGAACAAATCTGTACACAAGATGCTATATTAACATTGCAAATATATAAATTAGCACATTCTTACTTAAAGTGAATTTAATTTAGATGTGAACTGAATTTGCCATTCATCACAGGCATGTAGATCACTGGCTACAGTTTGCAATTTCCTAAGTTTCCAAGACTGTCTAAAATAGTTAAGATACAGCATCTTTCCACCAAATAATTATACTGTAATAACACTTAGAGGTCTCATCCAAGAACAGGACTAAAAAATATAACAAAGTTTATTTTTTTAAATAGAAACTACAAGTCTATTTAGTGTAATTTTAACTATCTCCTGAACATCCTTCTCCAAGATCCCCAATTTATCCACCTGCAAAAACACAAGTATATGATGCATCTTTCAAACTAAAGCCGGGCCAGACAGCTTTATTTAGTCAGTTCATTGTTAGAAAGCCTTCTTTAAACAAAATAAATACATTACAGCTATAATACATAATTAAAGAGTCAAGGTCACCATTATGTATGCCTATTCCATCCTCTTCCAAGTAGATATCTGACAATTTGGTATCACAAGTTCTTAATGAACATTCACAAATCAATAGCCAAGTTAAGAAGGTAAAAATAAATTCTACAACTGTGATGAGCATTTAAGTTTTCAGTTTAGAAATAAGAAAAAAAAAAGGAATATACAGCAAAGTGCTAGGAGAAGGAGTTCTGTCTGTATTCAGATTTGTCTCTAATAAATAACTTCATAGACTGTAGCTTTCTTGTCCCCAGAGCCAGTGACAATGTATTTGTCATCCACAGAGATATCACAGCTAAGCACAGATGAGGATTCTTTGGACTACAAGAAAAAACAAAAGGAAAAAGAAAATTATATCTTTCCAATTCTTCTATCCTGAAGGGTTTGAAGATTAATTGGAAGAAATTATAGACAGGGAATACATGGAAAGCTCATGAAAGTATCTGTACCATAGTGGCAAATTTTTTAAAAATACTTTTGTTCCACAGAAAGATTTACTTTCAAATAAAGCAGTTGTAGAAAGGGAAGTAAATATTATGGACCTACAGGTAATCTATCAATCAAACAAACAGAAGTAATCCTTTCTATATACTTTACAAGGAATGAGCATTTATTAATATTTTATGCATTCCATTTGCATAAAAATCAATGGAAACCCATCTTTTTCCCTTTTTTTATTTTTGGTTGTAAACAAGAAATTCACACAGAGAAACACTTCAAAGCCCTACCTACCCACAGGTATGAAACAAAGAGACTCCACAGAAATAACTATCTCCTCTCACTGCTTCCCCAACACATGAAGACAAAAGCTTTGCAGAAATGAATTTACATTATCACAGAGAACAGAAGTAGGAAAAGACACTGTGGGGGAACAGGATACACAACAAGTGTGTAGGAGCTGGATGGGACACCGGACACAGCAGGTTGCACTAGCTCTGTCTCTTCTGGCTTTGCTGTCTGTTCTAAGATGAAATGTACACATTGCCACATTTACCTGGCTGTTTTGGTGCATGCTTTCTTTACATAACATATATCCACATCATTTTCTGCCTGTTACCACAAGAGCTGAACACTTTCCAATCATGCTGTGTTTTGGCAAAGACACCTCTGTTCACTGCACTAGAAGTTTCCTTATCTACCCCTCAGTAAGAAAGGTGTGCTGGAGTTTTTAGCATCACTTTTAAGGGGGATGTGCTCCTGTTAGGATGATTTGGGTTGTCTTTGGGGGTTGGTTCTAGAAATGAATAGCCTCTACTAGGAAAACATAGACCCTTCCTCTCTCATGTCAAGGTAAACTGCACTGTCTCTAAAAGTGGAGACATGGCAGGCATCAGTACACATGAGACTGGTCATTTAAGCTAGAGCCAGTTAACAGTTAAATCTAATAAAAATATTCCCAAACTAGAGGTGCTTGCAAGTGAAAGAATGGAAAGACATGCCAAAAAATCCCACTTTTCTATAGTGGCACTGAAATGCCATTAAAACTGGGCATAGAGGGACTATAGAAAGGTTACAGCTTCCAGTTACACTTCAATGGGCCCCTCCATATCACTTCAGTTTTCAGCTCAGGAGTCTGCTGGTCCAATACATCAACACATCTCAACCAAGAAAAATACACATGTTGAATATGACTTCCACTGGTTTAGCTACATTTTGGACCCTCAGTGACTGTTCACCTAACGACATGACTTGGTATTGTATTCCACCAATATGCAGAAGAAGGTGAGAAAGAAGGGTATTAAGAACAATTTTAGATTACAGGGCTACTTTACTCAAAGAGCAGAATTAGTGAAACAGTAGAAAGAACAAAAGCATTTCTTTCTCTAATTACAGACAAACTCTTAAAGACTACAGTAATTAGCTGCATTTCCAACTGAAAACTCCTTAGGCTTCTGACACACCCTAAGATGTGCAGCTCTACTGCACTGTAATGTCTGTGGAAAATAGCTTTTAGGAGATTATTACCTGGAATATACTGGCTCCATAAGGTGTTCTCCAAGCATTAAGAAGATTATCTTTTCCAGTGCTTACAAACCATTTGCCTGCAACAGATTGTTTAAATGTTATTGCTGCATTTTGTTTTCCAGGGATACACCTCAAGAAACACATGATCATAAGAAAAAAGCATTCACACATATCCCAAGAACAGTAAGATTTTCATCTGGTTGCACTATGACATTCCATAACTAAATAAGCAGTACATAGAAAAAAGCAGTCCGTTATTTAAATAACCTTAATACTTACATTTAATGTCTAATTTGGAACTATACTCTGTAGTTTAATAACGATATTGCACTTTCATTTAAAGGTAACCTTAAATGAATTTTTCATGAAGGAAAACACTGATATAGAAAGATTTGCTTACCACAGTGAGCAAACTTGAGTGACAACACACAGCTCTCATGAAGATGCAGCTGATACTTGTCTGGCTTAGTAACATGCAGCACCTCAACATTGCTGTTCTCCATTCCTACTGCCAACCACTCACCAGTTGGACAATAGCCCAGTGAGAAGATCTGTAATTAGCACAGCACATGCTTCAATCAGTAAAGGAATGAGCTTGAGATATTCAAAACTGACCCTCGCTACACTGTTAGCACTATGCAAACTCACATTTTTGGTCTACTACAGTTTTAAAAACACGATAATCCAATTACTACAGTAACCAAGATAAATTAGTTCATGCAAACACAGCTGCAAAACTATACTATTAAATGTTATTAAAACTGTAATAGTGAAATACTGAATCAAACTATAAAAGTTAATGTCTAAGCTTATCTGACAGCGTTTAAAAATATTTTCATAAAATATTTTTGAACTTGGACCTACAGAAATGAGAACAGATTGCAGAGAGGAACATTTTAATCTGGCATTGGTTTTATAAAACTGTATCTCCGTTACTCTCATGGGAGAGGTACTAATCTATCAAACAGTCATAATCCAGATAGACATTTAGCTGCCACAAGAAAAAAATAACAAAACACAAAAACAAGAGTATGGAATATGAGACTAACTGAAAAATTCTTTGGAATTCTCTTTGAGACTGCTTATTTCGCTTATAAAGAAGAAGGAAAAAAAAAAAGTGCTTGGTCATTTAAAAAAAACATGAGAAAATTTTGTTAACATGCAAAGGTTCTGAGACTGAACCTGTGATGTGAAGTCATGCTGCTGTAGTTGTCTCCCTTCTCTGAGATCCCAGGATCTCACTGTATTGTCCAGACCTCCTGTCCATAATTTGGTGCCATCATTAGAAATGTCAATACAGCTCGCTCCATCTGTGTGGCCCTGAAATTGCCTGAAAATATTCAAAGAAAATCAGCACATTCTGAGCAAAAATACAAATACCTTCTTTCAGTCCCTGAGCTGTAACTTAGATTCCAATAGCAATCCCAGATTAATACAAACTCTGGGACAATCATGTGAGTTTTGTGATGAATTGATGATGCAATCAGGCCAGACAGCTAATGTGATTTCAGGAAGAACACTTTAAGAGTCAGGTACTCTGGAAATCTTTGCTGCTGGCTATGCGATACCCATTACTCAACTTAAAATAGTCATTCCCCCCAGAAGACTGTAGCATGATCAGCAAAATTACCTTAGTTTAAGAAAAATGTGCAGGTCATTGAATTTTTTCAAAAAAAGAGCAGTCTAAATGGTAACATCAGGTAGTAAAAGCTTGACTTTACATGTAACACTGATATTACATGTAACAACACACACCCAGTGCAGTGCACAGAGAAGCTCTATGTGACCAGCTCTTAGCATACTGCCCATCAGTGTTGAGCACCTGCCCACACTCCTTAAAGGCTAAGTCTGCAGTGCAGGATTTTACACATATCTTTACCCAAGAGATATTTGCTGGATCTCTGATTCAAAAGATTAGAATGAGAGCAATGTATTGCAGGGAAAAAAAAAAAAACTGTTCAAGGAATCTACAGCAGTATTGACATCAGCTGATATTTAAGGAATTATAGTTATGGGCTGATCAAAAGACCCAGAACTATGGAACTCTCAAAACCTCTAAATAATCATACAGACTTTTGTCAAATATTACCATGGCTGTGCTGAAGAATAAAATACTGGAAGCCTCTATGCGTGGAGAAAATAGAATACGTATGCAAAAGCACATTCATGGCTGTCCCTAAATAATTCTCCTCAACCTGATGATCCAGTTTGGTCAACCCACCTTACTAAAGTCTGGTTATGCAGATCCCACACTGCAATGTTGCCATCGCTACAGCAAGAGAAGCAGACCTTGGAATCAGGGCTGATAGCTAGGGCATAGCAAGCTGGAGCAGAAGATGTCAGCTCTGCTTTGATGCGAGGAGTTGGAGCTGCCAGGTCCCAAATGGATAACGTGCTGGCTTCCCCACCAACAATCAGGGTGCGGCCGTCAGGGAGCAATCTGCAGGAACGGATGTAGTTGTCTCTGTTCTGTGGAGACAGAAGCCATCAAGAGATTACTCATGAGGAAAGAAAACAGCATTAACATGAGAGCAGAAATCCATAAAAGTATTGTATTCCCTCCTGGTTTTAATGAGCCATTTATACTTATGACAATGATAAAGTGTATTAATGCCAGAAAATTACATGACATTAGGGAAGTACTTCAACTTGATCTGCAAAATTCAGTACTGAGAGATGTTTAATCTTAATTAGCATCAAAATGCAAAGACCTGAACCCAGCCCAAAACAATTCAGGATAGCTGAATTTGACAGCTGGTGTAGAAAGTTGTATTTTCATACTCTGTTTATTTCAGTACATTAACCTCTCAGCGTGGGGGAGTACCAAATTCCCTGCACACTTTCCCCCTTCCCATTCCAGTGAGACTTGCTGCCACCATCTAGGAGATGTCAGAGGAAAATATTTGGGCAATTTTCCTCATTTGTGTAGCAACTGGTGTAGCAATTCATTGTAAGTCTACACGTGCTGCACAGTTCTCATTTTACTGCCTCTGTAACAAGCATCAACATCTTACCAAGAACCGGTAAATGACAAGAGAAAAGCTGCTAACAATAGTTCATCTTATTAGTACATTCAAATAATTTGTGAATAACACTCAGGGATATTTTTAATTGCCACATTAAGACAGGTCACTGCCTTCACACACATACACAGATAAAAAATACGTGACACAATCCCCAAATATTCTCAGAGAGTACAGCCGCAAGACAGCAATTTTTAGCATGATAGGGTACCAACAAGCTGGAAGATTGCCAGCAAATGTCAAAGTTTATAAACAATATTTGCTGTGCTGTCTTTGATCTTTCCTCCTACCACAATTTAAGGATATTAAAAATTATTTGATTATTCTGGGGGGAAAAATCCCACAAGTATGGTGAGGAACATACTTCAACCTCAGTTCTAATAGAAACTGAGAATGCAATGCCAACCTGTGATACCACGACAGAAATCAAATACCCACGTGCCATTTACACCTTCGTGGTATCACTAAGTGCAATCTTAACACAACGTCCTATCTTCTGTCAGTGCTGTATGCTGCTGTTCACCTACCAGGCAGTCCAGCTGAGAGACAGGGCTCTTGTTGCCAGGGTGGCTGATGTCCCAGACCTTGACACAGCCCTTCCCACCGGTGTACACGTGTCTCGTGGGGTTGCTGATGGTAACTGCACACACAACTTCCCCGTGGTTCAGGGTGTTGATCTGACGGGCATGGCGAGGGATTCCTGGACCGATGAGGGCATCAGGAGGGAAAGGAACTGGCTGCATCTGACCATCTGCACTTACATGAAATGAGTATGCTCTGAGGGGAAAAAAATTTAAGGGGGTGATTTAAAGAGTTTTATTTCAAACCCGTTTAGGAAAACAGAATCAAAGATGCGCTTCCCCTCTGCGGGCATTCAGGTTGTGGCCTCAGCTCAGTTTTTTCACCGATATTTCACAGAATGTTCTGAGCTAGAAGAGACCCTCAAGGATCATGGAATCCAACTCTTAAGTGAATGGCCGTATGAGGACTGAACATATAACCTTGGTATCATTAGCACCATGCTCTACTCAACTGGGCTAGTATCAGGTATTTTAATAAATGTTTTTCCTTACGTGATTAATCTGTAGCCTGGCCCTCAAAGCACAAACCTTTGCTGCTCAGCCTTTAATGTGGAAAGTCAAGCAGCAATTAAATGAGCTTTTAGAACTCACATTATGTTGATTTCTGGCACGAGTGGGCTATATGACACCACTCTTAATTTTGGATGGGGATATCACTGCATGCAGAGAAGGGAAGGAAGGTTGGGTCAGGGCCCTCTGGAAGACAGAAATAGTTGGCTGGTTGCTGCCAGAGCATGGTGGGTAGCTGTGTGCCAGGGGACACTTGGCTGCTCGCTTTACTGACTCGTATGTGGCAGCTTCAGCTGGACTGCTGCCAATCTGTCCCGAATGTACTGTGGGCCTCAGGCCCCCTGAGCAGCAAAACTGCTCAGCACTGTACCTAAGGGTGCACTGAAACTTCCACCAACTCGGAGGAGTTGAGTCCTCAAGGCATGGTTGCTGACAGCTGACATGACAGACCAGTTAAAATGCACTCCAATGGAATTTTTTGTTTTGTGGGTTGTTTTGAGTTTGGGTTTTTTTGGGGTTTTTTTTTGTGGACTTGACACAAGTGCTTCAGATCCCAAATTCTCTTGCCAAAATCAGGCCCCTCACTGAGAAAGAATCTGTTCTGTGATTGCCACTTATGCCACCTGTGAATAACCTATCAACAGCTTTATCTCAAAGTATTTTCCAGGGAGAACAGTTAGGTTGTGAAATTACTTTGTTCTGAGATGCTGCCTGATACATCACATCTATTACAAGAGCACAAAATTTTTAAGAGGTTTACCTATACATACCAAGGTATGCTTAATGGAAGGCCTTAATTTTCTTTGACCTAGAAAATCATCATAATTCTCATGAAAAATCCATTGTCACAATGGTGGGATGAGGAGATCTCACAAAGAAATTGTTTTATGAGAATACTTTGTAAGTTCACTTTCTTAATTGACTAAAGTGACTAAAGTGGCAGTATTCACAATTAAACTACTGAATTTGTCATTTAGGATTCATAATGCATTAACACTAGATCAATAATTTTCAGTGGGACAAAATGCATTAGCTATCTTTCCTATTTATATACTACCTTTAAGTATTTATATACTGTACAGTACTCAGGAGTTGATACAATACCAAAATGAAAAGAGAGTTATTAGGGGCCATATCCCAAAGGCACCATATGCTGCCCACTCCATTTCAGGACACTCAACAGTGCAGAGAATTTACCTAAATTTCCCTCTAAGGTAAAAATGAAGAAAATGACAAAATAAAAATCCTGGAAGATGTGACAACTATCACACTCAAGACAAGAAAAAATCAATATGATCATGCTAGAAGAACCACAGATTTTAAAAGTTTCAAGCCCTCTGGTAGACAAATGACAGTTATATTTAAATGTTTAAAATAGGCATCAACAGAGCAACAACATTTAGAAATCTTGGAGATATACCAGAATTGAAGTGATTTGATTTCAGTTTGCCTCATGTTTTATTCCTCTCAATTTTAACAGAAGAAAGATGTGAGCAGGGAGGTCTCTGAACCCCTGTAATTGCAATCTCTCTCACCAAGCAAAAGCCTAGTAGATCCAGAGACACTTCTTTCCAGGTGACTGACTCCATCAGGGATGAACTTACATGCAGTGAGCATTTGAACATTACATCAAGACATTTCTTAGAGCCCTCTGTATATAACGGATGAAGATCTGTGCCCCACAGAAGTTTTAACGCAAGCAGCTGGTCTGCAAGCTGCTGTACATCAATTTCCACACCTGCCTTATGCATTCACCTACCACGGTGGCACAACTAGCAGAAAAGTAAATTAAGGTGGTTACCAGTATGTGACGCCTGAGAGATCTGGACCTGGCCCATGATTCGTGTGCCGTGTGTACACAAGGAGTGACAGGCACTAGGCCTGGTCACTTGTCACTGTATGTTGTTAATCCTGAGTGTCTGCAGGCTCACTGGCAGGTAAGCATATGCATTTACTCACAAATCCAAGTGTGTGGCTAACCCCAACCACTCCTACACAAACACGTTCACACATAAAAGAGCTTGAGAAGGACTGGCACAAACACCCCTTGACCATCAAACTTTCCAGTATGAACTGGGCACAGCCTCCCAAAAGTGTTACAAGGAACGGGAACTGGATGAACCTTAAAGAAAATCTGGGTCAGTATGATCCCAGTTTGTATAGTTGCTTTAGTTTTTCTCCTCTCTACCTCAAGAGGAATGTGAGCAGAAAGTCCTTTGTCTCCCTAATTTTTCTTCCAAGGCTCACAACACGAAAAGCCTGGTAAAGCAGGTCACACTATACAGGTCAGTTCCATCAAGGATGAATCTGAATATTATCATAAAATAATTCTTTCCAGTATTTTCAATCAAACAAAACATTTCAGTATTCCTCTTTCTGTACACAGCTGCTAAGCTTGCAAGTAATTGCAAGGCTTTTGTGAACAAAGAAATTATGTTTTTAAACTGAGAAGCAGAGTACAGTAGAAATGGAAAACTGAGATCCCATTCCAGCTTGGATTTCCATAAACAAAAACCAGTCAGATTTGAAATTCATCGCCTTTTTCCATTTATTTCAGTCTCCTTTACTTTGTATCACCCAGTCCATGTCAACTGCTATTAGTCTTCACAACAAATTCACAAATGCAACTTTAAGGTTACACAGATTCTCCTGCTCTTGCTGAATAGCTGTACTTATTTCTATTCACACAATACTTTTCAGTAGCTAAGGGGAATTCCAACCAGCAAGGGAACATGACTTCCAACAGATGATTGACTTTTAAAGCTGAATGTTTGATACTCACGGTTTTCCTCCTGGGATGCCTGTGAGATTAGGAGGGATGCCTGGGACTCGCATGTGATGATGTGGATCAAAACCAACCTACAGTTTTCCCCAAGCAAAACAAAAAGGTGTATTAAAGTAAGAGTTAAGCAAAGGAAGACTGTTTAATTCGTGCTGTCCATAGCATACTCCCCAAACCACAAAATGAGTGAACTAGAGTTAACCCCACAGGTGTTATATGTAATATGAACAGTTCTCAAAAGTAAATGCACTAACGGCAAACACTTACCACTGGAGATCGCCCGTAAGCTGCTGCTGCTGCTGCTGCTGCAGCTGCTGCACTCATCTGAGGGGAAATATTGTGTAGACCAGCATAGGCAGCTCCAGGGCTGGTCAGTTCCCCGTTCATACCAGCATGTGGCACGATACCAAATGGAGTAGGATAAGGACACGGTACTGCCATAGGTGTCCTTAAACCTGAAGCTGTAAGAAGAGCGGAGAAAGTGAGAAGTCACAGAAGCATTCTAGAGCTGTCATATGAAACATGAGTTTGGAAAACTCCAAAAAACCCCACAAATAACCCAAACTAACCAGCCAGCCAGCCAAGGAAAGCCAAACAACACAGTCATTACAGATTTAAAGGGAGTCTGACAAGGGACAAATAGTCACTTTCACACCACCGAAATATATGGACACTAACCTATCGGGTCCACACCTGGGGGTTTGCCGGGCACTGGCCTCAGTCCGGGAGTGGAATTGCTGCCTGGAGTTGGGGCATCCGTCCGTGGAGTTGGGGTATTTGATTTAGACACAGGAGTGGTAGATTTCTCATTCTAATCACCAAGAAGGAAAAAGGAAGACAGTTTGTAAACCATTTTATCTTTATAGCTAGTGATTAGTGATATTAGTGGTATTTAGCTTCTGGGTTTGGGTTTCAACAGTCCCTGGCAATGCAGAGAAGATGCAAAGACACTGAAAAAGACAGAATGGCTTTGGTAATTAACTACAGCCTTCACAGCTTTTCTCATTGGGACAATCTGTATGATTCAGAATGAGGTAAATGACTGAAAATCACTTCCCTCTGACAATTGGCAGCATATGTGAAATCAGTCAGTGGTCTCACTATGCTCATGGACCAGCTCCCATTATAATTTTCTGTGAGGGAGGGATGAGAAGAGCAGGAAAAAAAAATCCCTGAACTGACCAACTACTCACACCCAAGTGTGGTGCTGGAAACACAGGAGGAAGACAGTGATGGGTATAAAGTCAGGAACTGTGCAGTGCTGCTCTTGTGACAGGCTTGTTCATCAGACATACCACTGATTCCCAGGTCTGAACCTGTCATTCCATCACTGCTGCTGAGCACTATATTCACTTTAAGCTTTCTTTTTATTTATTTTATTTCTTTAAATAATTGCATACCCTGCCCTGTGAAGAACCAAGAGGGGAATAACTGTGCAGCTCAGGTAGTTGATTAACTGTGGCCACAAACAGGAAAGGAAAGAACACCCCTTGCAGGCAGCTCTTTTCTTTTGCATTATGATTTGTGATGCAAGTCAAGGAAGGCTCTTGTAAATGACAGATTACTTTTTAGATAGAAAATAAAAATTATTGTTGTTGTATATAGCCTGGTAATTCAAACAAAGCTAACAACCAAATCACATCCAAGCAGGAACTGAATTTGCTATAAACCACAGCACAGGAAAACAGCTCAAGAAACCCCTGTGTACTTTTATTTATTCTCAGAATAACAGTTCTTCATATGGGGGCGGAGAGAAATATCTCTCAGAACGCCACATCTATCATCTACTCACACCACCAGTGAAAATAACCTCTTCCTACCCAAAGACAGACTGTGGACTTTCTATTATTTCATTAGACTCCCTTGAAAAGATAAATTTAAACTAATACTAAATTGATGCTTCACAGTGCTTTCCTGCCAGCTGTGGAAATACAAATTGTGTCTAGACAGAAATCTGGTAAGCATGTATTTCAGCCTGTGATTAGGGGTCAGAAGCATTTTGTAGCACTTACAAGGCTAAGTTCTTTGGATTTGGAGGAAGGAGTACTGCTAGAGGATGCAATAGATGCCGGACTAATTGGTGCATCTTTTTTCAGCAGTCGAGTCTTGTCCAAGCCATTTTCCCGTGGAGAGTGTGCTGGGCTCCCACGGGGAGAAGAAGGATCCTAAATATCAGGAATATGGGTTAGCATAAAAACTTCATACTAGCCAATAGTTCCTGTCTTGAGCAGTCTTCTGATGCCTTAAGTTTTAGCTTTCTTATTTTCCAGATTCTGCACTGAATTACTTTGTAACTCTGACCTTCATATAAAGTGTTAGCAAGTTCTCTTCACAGTCTGGTTAGACAAAACAATCCTTTTCCAGCCTGAGAACCAAGGACACGGTTGTAGCTTCAGGGCCAAGAGGTATAAACAACAGCAAAAGAACAAACCAGGAGGATGGGACTTCATGACCTGAAGCTGTAATTGTAATTGTAATTAACGCCAATATGTAAATGGATCAAAACTTATAAAAGTGTGAAAACTCGTGACTGGCAGGCCATCTTGAGTCCAGCTTGGGTCTATCTTGGGTGGAGCCACGGCCAGGCTCCTGTACTGCCCAAGATGTTTTTTGAAGGCCTTCTAATAAATACCTACTTTATTCCTTTAACACTGTCTCATCTCTGTTCTATGTAGCCTCTCAAGGCATCACCTCAATTCGGAATGAAGATCTGTCATAGGAAGTAATATTTTCCTTCTATTCTTAATTGATTTAGCTGATACAACTGTAAAATTGAGAGGGATAGTAAAGGACAATTTTTTTTTTTAACTCTAAAATTTGATGCCATTAAACCATGAGAAATAATGCCAAAAATCTATGGATGTTGAAATAGGCAAGTAAATCTCTTTTTTCAAATGATAAAGACTTGATGCATTTGGCAGACCTGATAAGGTTCACATATGAAGTCATGGCCAAAGTGAAAGACAAGACAGACAGCTCTTAACAAGCTGCACCCCCTCTGTTGGGCTGGGCTGGCTTCAAGCACCTCAAGAGAACTTTCTCCTCATAGGAGAAACAAGAAGCACTTTGTAGAAGTAAGTGCTTCAGATCTGATTTGTATTCTAAAGAAGGAGGATATGACTGGATTCTGCCAGGCATTTCAAGTTCCTTTAAGAAGGCAAATGCCATAATCCTACTCATAAAACCAATATGCACAGAAACCACTGAAGATACCCTCACCACCATTTCTGTAAAGTCAAAAAAACACCATTGTGTATACCTCATTGGAAACATCAACTACCAAGTTGTCATCGCTCTTTTCACCGTCGCTGTCCTGCAATGACAAATCACAATGTGTTAAAAAATTTTATTTCATATACCAGTGTCTCTTAATAACTATGAAAACAGAGGAAGGCTGCTCATAAATCTGCAATGTACCATTCACTTTTACCAAACTTTATGTGGTAATGCAATTGAAGTCTTTTGGTCACCAATACGGCTTCTGCTTAGCAGGTTGCCACAACTATAGCAGTCTTGCCAGTTTTCACATTGGTAGAGAAGGACATGGGATGAAAATCTTCATCCAAAGTGGCACTACACTATAAAGTGGAGTCAAGATAGACTTCACTGACAAGTCCCAGCCTAACTAAAGTTCAGCACTCAGTTGTCACACAACTTCCAGGTGCTTTGATTTGTATCGTTAAAAACAGTATCAATCATATGCACCAAAATGTTTAATCCAGCAGAGACACTAGAGGTATGTTACATAAGTGATTAGGGGACAGATGAGGACGACATATTGACTCTATGATTTAGAAGGTATAAAAGGTATTTATTAATAGACAATCACACTCTTACAGAATGCATAGTGAACTTAAGACTTGATTGGTCTTTAGGAGACTCCTCTGGCACTATTGGCCAACAAGGAAACAATTCCTACTTGTAAACATCCTGCACAACACCAGGTGCAAGGGATAAGATAATAATGTTTTAATTCTTTCTCTGAACTCTCCCAGGCTGAGCCTGGGAGAAGCCATGTCTCTCTGTTACCAGAGAGTGAGAATATCCATAGAGGTAGGCAGCAAAAACCAGTTAAATTTTGACCCTCATTTTAAAATTAGTTATGCAGCAGAAATCAGGTGAAATTACAGAGGAACACTGAAGTTCAACAAGCACAATGTAGACAATCTACTCACATAACGGGCTGCTATTTCCTTCTCTTCTGTTTTCTGTTTCTTACTATCTGAAGAATAATCTGTTGAATTTCTGTGCTTTTCTGCTGTTCTGAAACTGGCTGAGGGAGATACAGAAGAGCTCTGTAGTCCAAAAAAGAGAAGAAAGCATCATCAGGCCCTCATTCACAACAGTGGTTCATTTGTCACTACCCCTCAATACATGTTACGCTGATAGTCTGATCTGGAGCTGTTCTCACAGACAGCACGTTGGGTTTTAACCAGCAACAGATACCCAGCAAGTGTCTTGTATTAAAAACTGCACTTTGTATTGCAAGGGGCAGAAACGGGTGATCAACTGACAGATCATAGTGGCTATCTTCACTGCCAGTGGGATGAATTTTATGAATACTGTGCACTGGTCTTGTTTTGGTTTGTTTCCTCTGCAAATACGCAGGGTTAAGTCAATAGTCCCAGAAGGGGGGTGTGTGTTTGCACATGTGTGTGTGTTTGCCTGCGTAAATCAAAAAGAACAAAGAGGCTCAAGGCAAGTCACACTTCGGCAAACATTTGAATGAAGATTTCTACCAAAGAAAGAAGGAAGCTTCTGAACAGTTTTGGAGCAGGCATGAACAGGAAAAAACACCTTAACTAATTTTATTTTTCTGCCTTTTACAATTACAGGCTATGCCTGCAGCAGACAGAAACAAAACACAGACTGGCTCAGTGATTCTCTTGCTATTCCGTAGTTGTCACCTAGTAATGACAGCTAAAGAGCACACATATGGACAGGAGAGAAAAGAAGATAACGTGTACTTTATGCACTATCATCCAACAACTCCACTCTACTCCGTTAAACAAGGCAGGCTACATTTATCAAATTCTACCATATTTCCAAAGCTTTGTGGAGCCTGTATCTGCATATACAAAAAAGGAAGCGATGAAAGATGCAACGTTCCCTCTGGGACCGATTTTAGTAGCAGTAGCAGTTCTGGCCCTAGTTCAAGAAAGCATTTAAGCATGCACTAAACTTTATCTCACTCTGAAGTCAGTGGTTGAATGTATGTAAGTAAGGATGTGTTCAGGCTTTCTGCAGAATTGGAAATGACACCAGTGGAGACGAAAATAATTGTCAGCTGAAATCCTGCTGACTGTTTCCATCTCTTTCCTCCTTTTTACTGGGATAGTGAAGAACAACCAAAGAAGTCCTGACTGATGGACTTTAGATCCTCCCATTCACCCAGAAACACTTGTTTGGGGTCTTTTCCTCCAAGCACGACGGACAGTTGTTCCACATAAAACTGCACTACACAGCAATTTGGTTTTGGGGTTTTCAGTCCAGCTATTAACATGAATACAAACCAAGAAATTAGCACTTACACTGAGTAACTTCTGTTCTGTCACTATCACAGAATTTCTTCTTTTCCTTATTATATCACAAACTTCTGGTGAAGGATTAGGACAACTTAACCACAGAAATTAAGCTGTAGTTATTGTCCAAGTCACATAAGAGAACATTACTACCTACTGGGACACAGGTCCTCCTCTCCATTTTGCTAAAATTTCCAGTTCTTGAGAATAGCAGCTCAGATTAATGAGTGGTAGAATTTGCAAAAATCTTCCATATTTATGACTGGTAATTGTTAATTACCCTCTAAGAACATTGAGGGTAATTGGAAATAAAGGAAATATTTATAGGTTCATCCAGGCATCCCATTGGGGCACCCTTGTTAGATCTGCTAACTTGTACGGTCTATAAATACAGGAAAATTGGAAATTGAGGGTAATGTGGAAATAAAAATTTTAGAACAAATCTAATGTTGAAGGCACAGTCTGTGCCTTTCCCACACTGTGCAAATACATCTTAAAATACTAATTTAGTTTTAAAGCAGATCATTAATCAACAATTATAGCAAATAACGCAAACTAACAGTTATTTTTTGCTCTGAAGCAACAACACGTGTTAAGACATTTGGAGACAGCAGTGATAGGGTACCGATGCCCTTAGAATAAAGGCCAAGTAGAAACACAACATTAAATGGACTGACGACTTGAAAAATGTATTTGTTTCTGCAATG
Organism: Dicaeum eximium; assembly: GCA_013396995.1. Taxonomy (NCBI): domain Eukaryota; kingdom Metazoa; phylum Chordata; class Aves; order Passeriformes; family Dicaeidae; genus Dicaeum; species Dicaeum eximium. The sequence continues at coordinate 97,167 of VWZP01001140.1, forward strand.
ATATAGCATAGCCTTTTGCAAAAGATTTTTATACTAAGCTCCTATTACATTTATATTCATTTAGAATTTGGAAGGCAGTAGCTTGTAGTGTGAATTCAATTCATTATTTCTCAATTTCACCCTACAGAAAGCAATTTGCTTTAAAACGAAGAAAAATAATCACCAATAAACTCCAAATTAAAGTGGTGTCTAAAGAATTAAAGTACTGCACTTATTTAAATAGAAATATTTATTTTCATAAATCTAAAACCATACAGTTCCATTTTTCACAATCTGGTTAGCTATGTGCTATATATACAATTTTAATATTTGATTTCACTACTTAATAAAGTAATAAATTGAAGGTCCCTACTAGAAAGATAAAGTAGCTAATTATCACTAGCACATTAAAGGATGAGCACCACACTGGGCATTGGGGCAATGCACACTGCTGAATGGTTTTATTGCTTGATGGATCTGACCTTATACCAATATGAAAGGATCCTCCTGCAGTATTCTTACCTGACATTAGCAGAAAAAATGGAGACAACTCACCTACTGACAGCAGGCAGAACCTCATTTCCCAATCTGAAATTAGGCTAGTGTACTAGGACTGATATTATTTTGCCTTACAAAAGCAAATTTCTACAGAACAAACCTAGACACTCCCACTTTTAGCTGTCACACCCCTTTCCTCACACAGAGACAGCCTGCCAATACCCCTGCAGAACTGCCTTCTTTTCCCTTCAATGTGAAATGCACCTGCCACATAAATATCAGTGACGTCATGGGATGGATCTCTGGTACTTTTGCTGCCAGATCTAAATTTATCTCTTGTACTAAGTTATGAAGGTATGTCACATACATAGACAATGAGCTATGGTCTAGATATTCCTATGGACCTAATGCCTACTATGTTCACTGTGTGAGAGACAAGAGTATTAGTATCTATTAGTATATATTAATATCTATTAATATCTATTAGTATTAGTATTATTATCTATTGTCTGTATCAGCTTTCCAGTCTATAAGCACAGATAAGGACCTACCTTCACTGAGAAATACTGGGATATAACTATGTCCTCATGGTTTCCACTGACAACACATTCCTGCAGATAATCCTGTATCCAACCACACCTTGGCTCCTGAGTGTGCAAGCCCACAAACTCCAAGAGAGGTCCTTACATGAAAACCCCATCAAAACACACTGTTCAGCTGATAGACTCAGCCCTGTTCCATGATTAAAACATCAGTGCTCTCCTAACAGCTCCCCTTAAGCAGCTGGAATAGGATAGTTACTTAGAGAAATTAAGTGATTTAGCACTGTGACTTGGCAGGCTGTAACTTAATGGGCCAGAGTCCTTGTTTTAGTAACTATTAAAATTTATAGAGAAATTAAGTCTTTTTACACTGCTGTTTTCTTCAATAAAATGCATTAATCTACTAGTAGAGTAGCATTTTCCTGCTAAACAATGCTGAGCTTGCTCACATGTAATAATTACATCAGACATAGGAAAGAATACTCTTTGGTGAAAGTAGGTTACACTTAGTTTGTGTTTGAGCAAAACATATCAGTTTTTCATCTTCTGCTTTGGTAGAATATATGTATTCATGGTAAATACACCACAAAATGCTGACAAAAAACCAATGAACATACACATTTATAGAAAGGCTGAGCCCATTGCCATGTTCACATAATTTGCTTAAGAAGTGGAACAGTGTCCTTCTAGTGCTGGACCCACAGTACTTTTTGCACTAGGCTATAGAGCATAGCATGCTATGATTCAGTCTCAGTTTTGGGCAATGCTGAGCACAGTGCTAACTGAAATGGTCTCCCACCAGAAGGACCGTGCTGTTTTCTCTCCAACGCCATCAGGGCGCTGCTCCTGGTGGAGTATCAGTGCCATACAGGTGCAAATTAAATCAGTATCAAGAGAGCCACGCAAGCCTCCTATGCAGCCGTAAAATTCTCACCAGCATACTCACCATTTGGGCATAATTAATATTTCAAATTGCTAGGGGAAAAAAAAATCACCGTTTTACCCCCACCTTCCACTGGAATTTAGCTGCATCAACATAGGTAGCTCACACTGCAATGTGGCAGAAATCAGCGTGGAAATCATAAATCAAATTGTACAGCCATCCAGCTGCAAGCCTCAACTCCCCATATGCTGACTTCTCCAGATAAGACCTGGCCTGAGCACTCTAAGTGATAATTAAATGAAATCAGTGTTAAAAGTAATGACTAGGGATGACAAGATGAAAAGCCTTCCTACATGTTAAAGCTGGTAACTCTTTAAAGCATTCATGAGTATGACCGTTCCCCAGTGTACCCTTACTACTATGCCAAAATGATGTATTTGGAGTGGAATAATTAAAACAATAATTCCCAACAAAGTGGGAATTACAAGATAATTGACCATACTGAAGTATTAAGCAAACTGCAGTAAAAGCCAAGGATGCTCAACACTAAGGTCAATTACAGTATAATTATCTGAATGACATTATTGCTGTTATAAAGACTGCTGAAAGTATAAAAGAAACTATAAAAATGGATACAATATGCATTGTAGGGAAACGACCAGGCAGTAATGCTGGTTTGTTGGCTGATGCCAGTGTTATAGATGAAAGTACCAGCACCGGAACTTGGACTCAAGGACTGCTCTAGGTTTGGGCTTGGAGCACTAAGCTGACTAATACTGTAAGCTTTTATCAGAAGTGGGGAAAAAAAAAAAAAAAAGAAAGAAAAAAGAAAAAAAAAAAATTAGGGTTAAGGCTTCTGACACCGTGAGGGCTAGATGAAGATTGCTCTGGCATGAGGTGGGAGATGTCCCACCAGATAGGTGAGAACCTAGGGCAGAAGAAAAAGAGGCAGTGCAAATACAGCCCAGAGGCCACGTGCTCAGGGAGGAAACTGCAGCCAAGGGCTACCACAAAGCAAGCCTAAGGGCTCTAAGGTAACACCGATCTACTTGTTTAAAAAATTAATTAATTTACATACATCTATATGCACCGATACATTACTTTGATTAGATCAGGAAGATGGCATGAAACGCTGTGGGTTGATCTACAGATACCATAATGGAGCATCTGCATAGTGACTCTGCCTCCTGAAGTCACCCACACTTACAAAGCCTTTTTGTTGCTGGCATTGTTATTATTCTTATTACTATTATTGTTATTACTACATCCCAGTATCTGCACGGATGGACATGGATTTTGTCCTCTTTGCTTTAATTTTTCAAGACAGAGTCTTTGCAGCCCTTAGGTAAGCAGATTTTCTTTACCATGGCCTTATCTTAAGGTTTACACAGTGGGTATGATCAGGCTGACACAGTCAGGCAGTACAACCTGGACCACAGCACTACCAAAATGGCTCATCAGAGGAGGCTGTAGTCAAGTGTTGATCCCACATGTATCACTCACTGGTCATGGTGGACTTCTTTAATATTTTCATGTCCCCCTTTTCCAACTTGTTTCTCTGCTTGCCCAAACTAAAACCTAACTTCCACTCAGCCATATCATGATCTATTTTTTTTTTCTTATTCACTGCCTTTTCCCTATGGCTGCATTTTCAGATACCAGAAAAAGTCTCAGAAATTATCAGTGAAAAATGGAACTAACTAGCTAGGAAAGATACAGAACAAAGCCAGTTTTAATATCACGTGACCTGGTCTGAGCTAACTGCATTGAGTTTTGTAATCAAGCATGTGATAATTATTTTTAATACAAACTATGATTAAAATGCAAACTTTGAAGTTTTATATAGCATTTTTAACCACTAATTAACTTCACTAATTGCAAAATTAATGAAGTTAATTAGAGGATAAGAGTGCCATAAAAAAACATCAAAGTCTAGATATGCAGTGCTGCCTGCAAGAGCAACGAGACCGCAAAAAAGTCCAGAATAAAGAGAATATGTAAGGTCAGCAGTCTTCAAAATCTAAGTGTTCTCATGTTACGTCAAGAGAAATATAGATATGTGTGTATATTATGTATACACACATATCTATATGTGTGTGTAACTTCATAAGAAGGATGTCCATGTAACTGCTTACACTCGTGATCCGCTTGCAATTGGTGGTACCACTGGAGTATTTAATCTGAGCTAATTAAAAGCATCAAAGTCTAGATGCTATGAAATGGGTGATAAAATGAAGCAATAAACTACTATGGTTGCACACATTAATTACAGTTGTATTTCAACATATACTTATCAATTTGCTGGAAAAGCTGAGAGGGCCACACAGCAACAGTTGAAGAAACCTAGCAATTTTGATGTATAATCTTATCAGCATGTCATGGTGCTTCTCTGGCCCCTCCTGATGCACAGGTTCATGCTGGTGACAAGAAAAGTAGATGTTTAAAGCAATGATGAGGTCTGCTGCCTAGTCTTTCGTGGATGGATTTTTGCAATACATCCTTTAAAATACAGCTTTCCCTACTAATCAATGGCTGAAGGACATAACACACATAAGGCCTAATCACTACTTGACACTGTGAGGGTCAAAGGATGGGGAGAACTAATGCAGCTTAAGGACAAGCAGTGGAGCAGCACAAGAACACAGATTTGAGAGAAAAAAGGAAGGCCAGGTTTAGGTTAAAGTATATCCTAGCAGAGGCACATGAAGATAGTGAAATCAAATGTGCCAAGAGTAACAAGCACTCTTTGGTAAAGCAGAACAGTTTGAACACAGGACATGTGTCAGCAGGGAATAAAAGAAAAAGAAACGGCAGGAAAAAGAGTTAAACATTTCTGATAGGTTTACAGAAGCCTCAAAGTTCCCATATTACATTTACTAGGAAGTCTGTTCTCACCCACATTTTGCTACTCATTAACATTGAATTTAACTGACAGTAAGACAACCCAGGCACTGTCAAACAGCTTCCCCCACTCAATCTATAGAGCAATTCACTTGATCCATTCTCTTCATTCCCCACCCTGTGATTCTACCTCCTCCCTTGACCAGACCCTAAAATAAGAATACATGCTTCAAAACACAGCAGAGTAGGTAATTTGGATGGAATTGAAAGATTTGTAAGAAGGAGTTAAGGCACAAATTGCAACTGGTATAGACAATAGAGCAGGTGAGCCCCAGCATATGTAGGCTGCAAAGGAATATCAACCCTAATGATTCCAGAAAGAAGAAGTGTCCCACCATCTCAAGCCTGGAGATGCTACCAGAGAAAAATGTCCTCCTGGCATTTTATAAAGTAAGTGTGAAAATCCACGACACATCTACATGTTGGTCATCAAAGACTGCAAGACTCTAAATATTACTTCAGCCAAAATCAGAGTTACTTAAAGGTAAGGGTCAAAGGTCATCAAGTTACAGAAATTCAGAAGAATTCAGAGTAAATATCTTCAGAAACCTGAGGAACTGAGCAGTGCCAAGGAAATGTGAAACTATAATCCTTCTCTCCTCAAATATTTATTTAGGGTTCCAGTTACTGATCTTTCATGCTATTTCCTTTAGCAGAGACCTGAAACAATTTGAACAGTTCTAACAAAACAGAAACACAGAGAGTAGAGACTATGGGCAGTTAACTAGGGAGTAAGAGCAAGGGAAAGCATGTAATCACAGAGTAAGAGAAAAAGCTCAACCAGCTGAAGCATTCAATACAGCAATTTAATTGTGGGCTCATCACCATGAAAGAGAGAGAGAATACCACCAGCCTGCATTACAGGTTTTGAGTCACCAACATGCCATGAGGCAAGGAAAAGCAGCAGCACTCCATTACTGTTCTTCAAAAGCCAACAATGGACATGCATAAAAATTCCCAAAATCCAACATATCTCCAGAATATCAACATTAATTATGTTTTCACAGCGACTGCATTCAAACAGAATACACAAGGATACTTGGTTAGTTTTCAGAATTCTAAAAAACACTACAGAGGGAATGTTTTATGATAACCATTAAAGGCTTGTGTCAGTATGCTTTACACTCTGTTCCTGCAAGAACCAGGAAATCCCTCTGAAGAATAACTCGGTTTCGTTCAGATTCCTCTTTTCAGACCAAGCACTGCAGTAGAACTGTTATCCTTCCACTTTGCAAAGTGATTAAAATGGACTGTAAGGCACAGAGCCAACCTGAATGCAAACACTTTCCTGCAGTGTCTCAAGGCACAAGGGTTATAAAAATCCCTTCAGTACTGGCAACCAAAGTTAGGAGATAAAAAATACACACATCTACACCCCCTATATTTTCCATGTTCAAGCAGCAAAATGATCAGGCTTTAAGTGTTGCCTTCTCCAGGGATATTTAAGTAGATTCAGTTTTCATGTGACAGGTCCTAACAACTTTCTCCTGGGACTTACATTCCCTATCTATTCTCCATTTTGACCAGAAGGATCTAACCTAGTGCTAATGAGCCTTTTTTCTGTTGCTTTAAAACCACAGAGATCACATCTGAAGACAGTCCCACAAGACACGCAATTTAGCTTCCCTCCATCAGGTACTGTGCCCCAGTATCCTACATTTTCAGTTTTGATTATATCTAACAAAGGCTATATTCATGGCAAAGGCAGCAGTTTTGAGTTTTCACATTTCTGCTCCCTTCCAGTCTACCCATATGTACCAACCCTCCAGAGAAAAACACTTTCATTTTCTTCCTTTCTGCTTGTTTGTCTCTATAGGATTTTATAGTTGTTTTCCTGCAGAGATGACCTAGGAGATGATAAGAAGACAAAGCAAATTATTGTTTTAACTGAATAATTCCAAATAGAACTGATGATCTCTTTCTACATGTTCTGACTAGTCATCTCCCTTATCCCTATTTTTAATCCTATTTGTTCCTGACTTGATCAGTGGAAAAGTGATGAGAAAACAACCAGCCTTCAAAATGCTACCATGATTACAAAAAGCCCCCTAAAATTCAATAGAAACACTCACTCCACATCCTGACTGCTTCTGTCAGCAGAAATACTTTCATTCACATTCAATGGTGGAATGTTTTTCTCCAGTATTAAGCAAGAGACTAGCAATTTGGTCCTCTCTTCTCTATTAGGTTTTGTGTGGCTTCTGAAGACTTGATTTATTTTATGCTTTTTTAGTACCCTACATGATTTAGGAAACAACAGACACTGATAAGTGTCCACTGAAAACAGAATTTCATTATCTAACCAAACTCTTAATTGGGCGGGTGAATAAAACAACTGGGCACTATTAAATGTTTGCAGATTGCAGGTCATGCTGATTCTGAAACAAAACATTCTCTTAACAACTTATTAAAAATATCTTCCACAAAAGAATCTTTGAGCACTACTATTCTTCGCTCTGCCCAAATAATATCCTGGTCCATTATATCTGCCTCACTTCATCTACCCACACTTAGTTGTGTTCCCAAGACCCTTGTTCAGGAAATTATCCCATTTCCTATTCAGGAAAGCACTTGAGCAGATGCCAGATTTGAGACACACACACTTTGATCTTATGGAAGTCACAAAGCAGAAAAAGAAATCAGAGGAATGTACATATGTGCTGAACTTTAGATGCCTACTGTGCACTACTCTGAATCTGGACCTCAGCCTGCTGCAAAAATAATGGTGCCCAGTTTCATTCTCCAAACCAAGGACTCTGCTAAGTGGAATGGTGCAATGGATGGAGGAGTGGTGGGAACAGAGATTCTCCAGTCAGCCTTAAAGCAGTTACATCAGTACATAATAGCACATCATAAGTACAACACCTACTTTTGAAGACTGAAAAAATAAAACACATGGTTTCTTCTGCCAGATTTTTAGATGCATTACAGCTCCTGAACATCATAGAGCTTTGCCAAGAGAAGCAGCAGTAGCTTTTACTTCTCTGGGCCTTCCATTATTTATATTAGACAGGTCACACTGTTAATGTTTTAAATGTTAAAAGCACAATCAAATACTGACTTCAGGCTAGCTGGAAATGTTTTGATGTTAGCAATGAGTAGCCAATACATTTTTAATTCAGATTAGAGAAAAGGAAAAGCAAAAGTCTCCCTCTTGTACTCCCCCTGCACTCTGCCAAGTAGGTAAATGTGATTAACTTGGCATGCACGCACATGACCTTCTATTCTATTCAAATTAGTTATTTTAGGTAATTTCTGAAGACTCTTGTCTCTCATTTAAGTATTTCATAATACGATTCATCTTTCCACTGGTTTTTAAGGGAAGACTACAGTAATATCCTTAAAACAGCATTTTGGCAAATGCTCCTGAATTATGTAATTCACCAGGTTCAACTCTACTGTTACAATCATTTTCAAGGAAGACAGATATAAAACATTATTATTACAGCTCCACAATCCTGAATTGAATTTTCCTTTGCTGAATTACTAACACTCTAATGCTGAAATTGATCTATTTTACAAACCTCATGTGAAAGGTTTTTTAAATACCATACATGCTCAGGCTCTTTATTTTAAATAGTTTAGAAATGAGCTGGTGGAAACAGGGGACTAAAAAAAAGTCTTATGTCCTCTAATCTAGCATTAAGTACATGTTAAAGAACACCAAATATGTTTCCAAGCAATACCTACGGTGTGGATTTAGATCTGCAAAGACCTGGTATTTCATCAAGGTTCCAGAAAACATTTTAAAAATGTATTTATAAAACAAAATGAAAGAAGTTTATTTCCATGTGGGATGCCTCTAGAGAAGCTGGCAAGTAACAAGTTTATTAAAATGACAAGTTCAAGGTATTTTTCTTGTTGACTGTAAATAATCTCCCTGTGAGCCAATTAAGAGTGTGGAGATCAAAGGCCCAAGAAGCACTGTAAAAGCTGGAATTACAGGGTTAAGGGAAAGCCTCCACAGGCTCCTTCAATACATATAATTTCCTCTAGGCACCCATTGACTGGGTGAAACAGTGCAGACAAGCATTTTTTAACTTGCTTTGGAGTACAGCAAAAACCAACACCCACACTTTAAAGGACACCTAAATAGGCAGCTTGATCTTATGCACAGTCAGGCATGAATTTAGTTCTAAACACTGATCCAGGTGAGAAGGCTAAAAGGGAGCTGAGATGAATGCACAGGATGACTTACAAAATGGGCTTCTCTGTTGGGAAGTTATTAAATCTCAAATTACAACAGTTTGTCAGTGCATTTCTTCTCCATAACAGCTTGCCAAGATCGTTCCTTTCCAAGGCACTAGTCAGAATAGCTAGCAAAGTGTTTCCTAATGCAAGGCTTGACTACAGTGATGATCTCTGCACACATCATCTTCAAATTTGAAGAGGGAGTGGGGCTTTACATTGAATACACAGAGCACTGCCAGCATGTCTTCAGCCAGAACTTAAGAGGCTGAGCTGAGTCACACCACTGTTTACTGACCAACATCTGCATCTGGGCTGCTTGAGTTTCCTTGCATTGCTACCTTGCTTATTCTCAGTAATGAGCTAAGTCCTGTTTTAAGATAGAAAATCTTCAATTTTAAAGTGGGTCTTCACTGCTGTTTCCTGCTAACAAGGGAACAGATTCTGAATCTGTCCAGTCTATCCCCCTTTATTTCACTGCCTTTTATATTACAGGGTTCGAGTGCAGGACAAGCTTTCATTATTTGTTGTGACAGATAACACCATCAGACTGCTCACTGTGCATAGCCTTCAATTCTGCCAGTTAATGCAAATTTTCATTCAAAGACACCTAGAGCACCAGATGGAGCCCTTACAGTAAGAAAGTGTAACAAACTCTTTCACAGCAGGCACAATTGTCTCCAAAGCTCTAGCCCACAGATGGAAATCCTTCTTCCCTGCCTGCATGCTTTCTCCAGTGGGCGCTTTCACTACTGACAAAAATCACATTCCCACATCCACCTCTAGGGCTGCTCCCCCACAGCAGCCTTGCAGGAAGTATGGATGAGTCCTCCAGCTGTACAGCAGCCCTTGCTGGGCACCTTGCAAAGAGTGGAGCACTGTGCCCAAAATCCTTACCTGCGGCTGAACAACCTTGCTCCATGTACAGAAAGTGGCAGAGCCTTGCCTGTGTGGGCCTAGGCTAAAAGTAACACAAAGAGGAATAGTTCAGGCTCAGTGCTGGGATGTCTAGAGTCACCACTGCTGGTGGGTGGTGTGGCCCTAAGATGGGCCAACACTGACCCCGTGGCTTCTGCACTGTGCTTTGTGGCACAGTGTATATATGCTGTGTGATGGATGGCTAGCCCAGGGTGAGAAACAAGATCAAACACAAACTACCCTTGCCATGACCCTCCCAACAGTGCTGTGGCTTCTGCTGATCCAGCTACCTATCACCAAATCACAGAATATGCTGAGTTGGAAGGCACCCACAAGGATCATCAGGTCCAACTCCTAGCCCTGCACAGCACCATCCCCAAGAGTCACGCTGTGTGCCTGAGAGAACTGTCCAAATGCTTCTTGAACTCTCAGGCTGGTGCTGTGACTTCCCTGGGGAGCTGTTCCAGTGCCCAAAACCACCACTGGGAGAAGAACCTCTTTCTAATAGCCAATATAAACCTCTCCTGTCACAACTTCAGGCCATTCCCTCAGGTCCTGTTACGGGTCACCACAGAGAAGAGATCAGTGCCTGCCCTTCCTCTTCCTCTCACAAGAACTCGTACCTGCAGTGAGGTCTCCCCTCAAGTCGCCTCTTCTCCAGGCTGATCAGACCAAGTGACCTCAGACACTCCTGTTGCACCTTCCCCTCAAAGGCCCTTCACCATCCTCTTGGCCTCCTTTAAATGCTCTCTAACAGTTTAATATCTTTCTCATATTGTGACATCCAAACCAGCCCCCAGCACTGGAGGTGAGGCTGCCCCAGCTCAGAGCAGAGCAGGACAATCCCCTCCCTTGCCCAGCTGGCCATGCTGTGCCTGATGCCCCCCAGGACAGGGCTGGCCCTCCTGGCTGCCAGGGCACTGCTGGCTCTTGTTCAACTTGCCATCAACCCCCAGGTGTCTTTCCCTGGCACTGATCTCCAGCTTCTCATTCCCCAGTCTGTCCATACATCCAGGGTTGCCCCATCTCTGGCACAGGATCCAGCACCTTCTCTTGTTGAACTTCATATGGTTGGTGCCTGCCCAGTCCTTTGGCTTGTGGAGTTCCCTCTGCATGGCTGCCCTGCCCTCATGGGAGTCAACAGCTCCTACCAGTTTTGTATCATCTGCAAACACGCTCAGTATCCCTCAGTCCTGTGTCCAACAACCTGATGTGGAAGGAGCCACAGAAACACAAGAGCAATGTCATCGAGCCTGAAGGAAGGAAGAAAATTCAACCAAAGTTTGTCTTCGGCAAAAACATGCAGAGATTAGACAGTCAGATGAAACTGGAAGCAGCTCAAAAGGACTGAGTGGTCAAACTAGAAGCATGCAACTTGCCAAGAATGGGACTCAAAACCACTGCGAAGTTTCAAAAGGAAGCATTAAGTACAGACAGATCACAAAGTAACACTGATGCTTGAGCTAAAAACTAAAAGTGGGGAGGTTGGAAAACTGTTTGTATTTTGGAAATGTAGGTTTAGTAGTCTGCTCCCTTGTTTGATCACATGAAGTCAATTAAGCCTCTTCATGCCTCAAAAAGCAGGATAATTTCAGAAGTCTAGAGAGTGTTTCTTTCCCTTACAGGGTTGTTGTGAGGATTCATGGATTGAAGACTTGGAGGTACTCCAGTATCACCAAAATGGATCTATTACATATGCTAGACTGAAATTTAAAAATGAGGCAGGAATAATCAGTATTCCTTGTATCAGTAAAAACACAACTGGAAGATTAGAGCAATCTAATTACTGTAACAGAGTACCTGTACTAAACTCCAGAAACTATACAAACATGGAACTTTAGCCAATTCTTAGTTTGCATAAATCTGTATGATACAGACATGAGAAATGTAAGAGGAAGCATTTCTGCATTGTATGTAGAACTCATCAGCTGCACTGTGAAAACCTAAAGCCACTACTTCAGAATGCATAAAACTTTCTCAAAGACAGCCGGATGTCAGATGAACCTCCTTGATTTCTGCAGAAATGCAGAGCCAGTCTTTCCACTATTACTTCTTTTACTATAACCCACCAGGTACAGTATCCTTTATTGCTTTTTGTTACGCAGTGTTTGCACTTAAAAAAAACAAACGCAGTCTGTGCTTTTCTGATTAAAATACAATATAAGTTATATTCAAACTAGTGCAGCCCACTGGTTCATGGCAAGCTGCCAGTAAAAACCTGTGACTGAAGGATGTGCACCACTGATTTAGGGCTTCATCTATCTGCTATACTTTTACTTCTGTATTACTGAATGTTCTTTCCCATATCCACTCTTATTCCTAACTGGCCAGCTTAGAACTCCAGCTGAGTACTATCTGACACCAGACAGTGAAAAAAAATGTCACCCCATAATGCATAATCACTTTGTGACTTGAGTAAGTCCAATTCAATTTCAGCCTATGTAGTACACCAGTTCTCTACTTCCTTGCTTCACTCAAAACTACTGTCACTTCAATGCAAATTCATTCCAGAAGCACCTTCCTGCTTCCTGGTCTCAGCTCTGTGAAACTCCAAGTACAGCAGAACTTGGGGCCCTTCTTACAGATCTGCAGGCAAAGCAGATTACCCTAAAAAGCTAACTCTGTGTAACTAAGTACAGGGAAAAGTACATTTCACATGAAAACACAAAACTATCCAAGCCTGTCTAAAAGTAAGGCAATGTCACAGAACATTCACAAGTTAGTTTTTCTGAATTCTCGCACAATTTAGGTGATCCAAAACTGAGTTTCCCAAATGCTGTTCAAACATGATTATGGAATATATTTGTTTTGATTGAGCTTTAAGTCCCTGCACTTCAAAAGTCTTCATTTTACCTTCAATCAAGGTTGAAATTTGCTATCATAATACCTTTAGCCCCCTTTAGAATTGTTATGAGTATTTCCCAAAGAGAAAAGAATTGGGGATTCATCACACACAAACTGAGATGTACAGTAACACCACTCCTAGTACATTTGCTAGAAATAGCTTGGTATTTCTACCCTTTGTTTTGATATTAGTAGGATTAATAGCAAATTCTCACAGTATTTAACATCTGGGCAAAACACTTCTTGTTGATGTCAACAGCAAGAAGTGTTTGTTGTGTTTGACACAACAAACATCCTGCATGTTAGAAGAAACTCTAGCAGTGACAGCAGTAAAAGGCAATTTCTTCCTTATCTCTTTTTGTATTTCCCTTCTTTTCTTATCGTGATGAGAGCAGGAAAAGTATGGCAACCATAACAAAAGGGAATAATGAAAACACTCACAGATGATTACTCAAAACGGATCCATAAACACCACGACTACCTGGCTACTATGGCGTTTGATTTTAGGACAACTTGAAGATCCATGAAGGCTGGTGACAAAAAATACCTGCAAATCACTACTTTGGTACCCCAAAACCCTGAGGCTACCTCAGATACCAGCAGGTGCACTTGTTACAGCAGAGGCAAGGAATACCTTTGTATACCTTCAGACAGCACTACTGAACAGCACCTTCTTCTTTCCCTGCAGTGGTGTCTTCACCTCTGTGAACATGACTGGCCACTTTCCAGCTGACCTGCACAACACCCAAAGTTGATTGCTACAAGAAAACTACAGTCAAAATAACAAACATAAAGCATCTCTTCTGCCAACTGGCAAAACCTTCCAGATCATACGCTAACTTCCTCCACAACCAGCTAGCATAACCATATTTCACAACACATTACATGCATTAAGGGTCCCAAGCAAACAATACTCAGGCACAAAACCCAAGTGCCAGAGATGGCTACAGTAAACTTGCAGCTCCTCCAGGGCCAAAACTACTTTTTCAGCAAAGATATACTAATGTGATGCTATTCTTCTGCATCTATTCTCCGCCATCCCTCAAGACAGACTTGAAAAGAAGGACAGCCAGAAAACTATGAGTCAGACAGAGGTAAAAAGGTTAGTCTCTGGGACCCAGAAACCACAAGGATATGTATCTCAGACGTGTTTTTTTAAATGCTTTCTTTCTGTCTCCTTCTTCTCTTCCTGAAGGACTAAATGTAAAATGAAATCATCTTACAGAAGAACAGCCGCTTCCCCCCTGTGCTCAATCATTCCAGTCACACTATGTTGTCCAGTAACCTGCATTGATAATTCCTCATGAATAAAATGCCAACATTATCATCCACAGCTATGTTGTTGACATGCATTTGCTATTTCACTAAAAATACCATTAATTTTCTGGCTTCACAACAGCTGAGCTACTCTCCATTTGAATATACAAAAGAGTATTTTGTTTAAACCAAATTAAAAGCGTTCCAGTAAATGACTTCAATTTTGCTGGCTATACTACTTAGTGTATACTGTTCTATTTAAGCCTCTCTTTCCTCATCTCTAGCCCTTCTACACCCCCGTCCTTTTCTCTCTGTTTTTTTTTTTCCCTCTCCTTCCCTTTATATACTTAATCCTTTCATTTCAGGAACTGGATTTTCCCAGCAAGACATCCACAGTCAGAGAGAGCTTCAAAAATGTAGTGCCAAGGAGTTAAGGCAATGGTGAAATTGCCTCTGCTCTGTTTTTATTCACCTGGTTGCCAAAACGTATTTAGCAGTAAGGAAAGAAAGGGAAAGGGGAGGGGAAAGCACATAAATGCTGAATACACCTTCCTTTACCCATCCAGACAAGCGCCGACATTCGCCATTTAAGTTGGAACGAAAACCACCATTTCTGCCAAGCTCTCCTGGCATCTCACCACTTTATTTGTTCCCATTTGTATCTAATGCTTTTGTCAACAGTTCAACAAAAGTCAAAGCAAACAACCCACTACAAACACTGAGGGTAACAGCAACAAGCATGAATCCTTCACAATTATCCAGCCCAGCTGCTCAGTGCCTGTCCAGACTGCTTTCATTTACAACAGTGTCAACAAAAGGCTGAAACCCAATAACTAGGTGGGTCAATACTACCACTGTAAAGCCTCCAGAGAAGAAAATGCTGCTCTGCTGCTTAACTGCTTCAGCAAACATGCAGAATAATTCAGTTAGACAGACAAGTGCTTGCCTAATCATTTGTTGTGTGAATTATTCAAGTCTTTCCCTGCAAACTGCTAAACGATGGCTCTTCAAATATTTCCATGGAACCACCAGATGTCCTACAGGAGAAAAGGGAACATAAGGCACATTCTGAAGTAAGAGAGGGCAATGGTAACCTGTGATCTTGAAAAGCATTAGTGTTTAGAGGATTAACGCCTTCTTACACCTTGCTTCTGGTATAAAGAACACATAGCTTTTAAACACGCAAGTGTTAGGCACACAGCAATTTACTAGCTGCTTGATCTCCACACAGCATAATCAAGGTTGCCTACAATTTTTCCTCTTTTTTTCATGCGAATTTTAAAAGAGTTGTCTCCAGAGAATATGTAAAGTGTTGGTTAAAAATAAGCACAGTAGTTAGTCAGGTGGAGGCAGAGAGGAAACATGTATTTATTCGCACATATCTCTCCTCTTCTGCTGCTCCCCATGTTCATTTGACACAAGCCAAATGCTCACTCGCCTTCCTCCAGAGGTTTCACATAGGTTCATGTTTACAGTTTCAAAGAGCAGGACAAAGTAGTCTTGCTGCATAGAACCCAGTGCTAAGCATTACATGTTTTACTTCAATTGCCACTTCAATATGGGAAACAGCCACCTTCAGATGTCTGCTTCCCTGATTTTGTTGGCTTTTGTCACAATTGCTCCATTACATTAACATATAATTTTTAAACTTTCAGCAAATTTTAAGGAATTGGGCAAAATGGTGCTTGTTTTGATTTAATCTCATTACTGGCAAGAACAACCCTGGATAGGAACAAATGTTTTTCCTAGGACCAGTTTACATATACATCACAGTGCAGTGTTGGACGGATATGTATCTTGAGCCAGAATACAACATCAAATACACTTATGAATATTTTATTTTTGACATCTACAGTAACAGTTGCGCATGCTGAGTAACTACTATTCCAGAGAGGATTCCTGGCAGTTTTGAGACTTAGAAAAAGAGTAAGAGAAATTCTCTCTGTATGTCAAATTAAAGAACATATTTTTGTTTTTATAATTAGAATCTGCAACATATTTTGTTTGCAAAACATGCGGCTTTGCAGTGATTGCACTGTAGCAATCTGGTGTTGTGTGTTGTCAACATGAGAGACTTCTTCTATCAAATAAAGTTTTCTTCCTCTTTCTGTCCAAAACAATCATGAAACATTTGTCTACTAAATAGCAGCAGCTCCATCACGCTGCAATCACCACAGCTGTTAGTACCCACTACAGCCCTACGCTACTTGGTGGGAAACTTCTGTTATATTTACTATTAAAAATCAGATTATTGCTATTTGCAACACCAAGTTTGCTTATTAATATTAGCAGGATTGTTACACTCACTAGCACAATTTGTGAAATTGCTTAAGGTCCATGGAGAGTAAAGACACAACAAAGAGGTACTGTACAACAGAAAACATCTGGTATCAAAAGAGTTGTGGCTTGCACAGATTAAATGTAAAAAAAACTCTGATGACGCTAGAAACAGTCTGATGCTAGATACTCTAGAAAGAATAGGAAAGAGAGAAAACATCACAATTTTTGATGGTGTCCCCTGTTCCTCATCCAGCAGAACTGGAAGAAGCACAGAAAAATGGCACCCCCAGCCTTTGCCATAGCTGAAGGTAATACTTGTAACCAGAAAACCTTCATAAAGCACACCAGAGTACTACAGGTCTGGTAAATAATTTTACTGCTTTCAAACACCTGCAGTGTGATACAAAGCTTTTAGGCTACCTAGATGGTGAGCACACACTGTTTTTTCTAAGGGCAACAAACTGATCCTGGACCGCTGCCTTTATGCTTAAGGTGGGGTGCTTTTGCTACTCTCATGTCAATTACACATACTGACATGGCACTCAGAAAAATACTGTACTGCAAGGGAATGGCAGAAAAAGGTTTCTCTAACCTCACAATGTTTACTGTAATTGATTTTAAAGAGATTATTTTTAAATTATTCAGACACTGAATTATTTTCATAAACTGCAGTATTGGACAGCAAGGCTCATTACAAAATTATAGTTGGAGGTCATGGCACAAAACTTTTCTCAAAGCAGGGAAGAAAAGCAAAACATTAATTTCTTCCAGGGCTAAAATAAATTGCAGTTTGATATTTTTAAAGGAAATGGAGAGGTGCGATAGAAGTATAGCATCAACAAATGTATCAGGGAGAAAGGAGAAATATAAACACATAGGTACAATTACTACAAGCCAGATACAACAATTTCCTAATGCCTGGTATTGGAAGATCACAAGGCAAAGCTTTATGTTATTTAGGTCAGCACTGGCTTTTCAACTCAATGTAACTAGTGGTTTCTATACAGTCTGTCCACTTTGTTAATATAATAAAAAGAGCAAAGGACTCAGAAATACACTGCCATAGCTGAAGAGTTTTATGTTGTGTGTGGTCTGTGCTGAACACAAACCACACACAACTGCGGAAAACCCTTCTGCGGGTGCTGTAATTGGTAGACTCCTCTCCTGGGCTTTTTTCCATATTCCTGTACTGCACCTCTGCACAACATGCTAGTCTGACAAAGCAGGACCCTTCCAGCAAAACCAGTGTTATTGTTTATTTTGATCTGTCAAGATAAATATAGCGCAGAAAATACTGTATGCCCTCTTTCAAACATAGTAGCTTGAAATACACCAGCTTCTCTGTATGGTGAATCTATGATAGACAGCTCACCCAGTTAATGGAAAAAAAGGAACAACCCATGTTGAATCTTTTCCTTCTCCCACCCCCCCACCCCACTTACTCATAAGTATGCATTAATAACACTCCCACAGCTGTATTCACTGCCTCTTGTGTGGCAGAAAAACAGAGGGGCAGCTGTGCCTACCAATATTCGTATGCAAGCAAGTAGCACTGGACTGGCTGCTATACCTCACTTAAAAGCTCCTTGGTACTCTTTGATAAGTTTGCAGATCAAAAAGAAGTGATGCAGAGTAATCTGCCGTCCTTTTAATGCAATTAGCAGATTAAAGTGGCATTTCACTTCCAATACTTCATTAAAACAGTGATTGCATCCAGCAATTGCTGATGATACAACATTCACAGTGTTCCCCCTACAGTCATCTCTGAGACTTGGTGGAAAGTTGGGGCAAGCCCTGAGCTGGCAACCAGCAGTCAGAGCCAGCAGCCAGCACAGCTTCTGGAACCAGACATGGTACCAGACATGTACCCCCTGGTGCACCGCAGCGGGGACGAGGGCTGCAGAAAGCAAGGGAAGAGAACACCCAGCACCTAACAGGAAACTGACAGGAAGTCAACAACCCCTGTGCTAGTGGCCTCAGTAATTCCTTCAAGAGGCAATGCAAAATACCATCTCCAGGATTTGCATCTCTAAAGCATGATTGTGGCTGGGTCAGCTGTCACATTGCTGACTTTTGCTACAAGTCTCCATTTTACAATTAGTGTGAGACTTTTTACCCCCAAGTTCTGCTTCTTCTCCAGTCTTGTGAGAGTGAAGCACACGAGTGGTAAAGTCCAGTAAAAATGCCATGTGGACACAAGAGTTTATTTCAATTTTCCTCTTAGATTATTTTTTCATGGAAGACCGACAAGCCAAATGATACGTCACCTTAGGAAAATACTTTTAAAGTTTCTTTCCCCCATGCACCCAAATGGAAGTTAACAGCATTCCAGCAAAAGCGGCATCAAGCTGAATTCCTTCAATCCCTTCATTGTGAGAAGCACTGCTGGGGAAGGACCTGGCTCCACCGGCTCTGCTGGGAGCTTGGGGCATCCCTGGGGTACCCTCCAGCTCTGGCCCTGTTGCTACCAGCCAGCACAGCTCCACTGGTGCCAAGGAAAGAACAAACTAAAAAAGATTAATTCGCAGATGTTCATGCATTTCACACACAGGGTGCCCTGTGGTCCGTTGCCAGGGCAACAGGAGACCACCAGCGCGCGCTTTATTGGCTTTATGAAGTGCGTCTCGGGGGCTATAGTCCGAGAAATGCTGCATGATAATCTTCAGGCTTTTCAGAAGCCTTGTTTTGTGTTTATCCACATTTAACCCTCTGAGTGTTATTAAGAGCGCCACTATGTCTGGCATGACAAGGAATGTAGGGACAGGATGTGAGGAGGCAAACACATAGTCTCTGTTTCCAGCCCAGAGACTCTGGACACCATGTCCTCAGCACCTGCTCCCACCTGCTCTGCACTGAAGTTTTCACCCACAGCCTGCAGGTAAGCTGTTGTAGGGCAGACCTGGCAGTACAGCCATATCTGGGGACAAAACTGACTTCAGAAAGTCCAAATGCAACAAAAGTGTCACACTAAACTAACAGATAAGTGATGGCAAGCACGTTTTCTCAGTAACTTCAAAAGACGATTAAAAAGAATTAAGAACATTCCACCAACTTCTTAGACACATGATGAGAAAAACCACACTTTCATTTGGAACCCCAATACATAACACCAGCAAACCACCTGTGCCGAAACCTTTACCAAAATTTATAAATTCACACAGGGAATTTCCCTTCCTCTCCTTACTCCAGGCCAGTGTCAAGCTTCTCGCCTAGCTGTGCTGTCACCAGCCAAGGCAGGGCTGCAGACGGGGGCAGGGGGGAACAGGGGTTAAAATCACAAATGACACAACACCCCAAGCAGCAGCAGCCGCCGCTGACATCAAGCGCTAATCCAGCAGGAGAGGGAGAAAGCCAGGGTGGCAGAAGGGATCAGTAGAAGGAACGGCTTGCATTCAGACTTGCAGGAGAAAGAGCATGCAGAGACAATCATTTCCTGGGAAAAGCTAAAGCCTAACGAGAATTTACTCTGCCTCCTTTATGCAGACAACCAACCCCTTTGTGGCAGGGGTTTCCTGACTGACAGGAACACAGGGCTCTTTAATAGGATTTCCATATTATTTCCAACACCTGCCTATAAGTTATTTGTTTACATTGAAGAAGGCGAGATTCTCAAATCAGGCATCTGCTTCTGGTTCAGGCATATTTTAGGAAACCATGTAGAAAGAAGCTTTGTTGCTATGGAGACATTTTTATTTTCTTCCCTTAGTTGGATGAAAAACATTAGCATTTCCAATTTTTTTGTTCTTCAAAAGGCCAAATGTCGCTTAAGAAAAGACAGAACTTTTCAAATTGCTATGCAGAATAGGCTAATCAAGCTTTAGATATTTAATTAATTATTCAACTCAATTAGAGCTGTACCAAGGAGAGGCAGGAAACAGTGCAATTTTCCTGCAAACTTCCCTCAATGGCCAATTCCTGCTGGCCGGTCTAATTGCTTTTTCCCTCAAAGCACAGCTAAAACTTTGTACTTCATGTTGCACTCAACAATCTTGCATTAACAACTTGCATATCAGTCAGACTACCCACTTCCCTAAACTTATTCTAAAACCAACCTAATCATCTTGGACTAGGAATGTGCTCCTTTCCCAGTGCCAGGAAAGAGACAAGAAGAGCAATACAAATACAAATCTACTATTAGCATTCAGTGACTTCACCTATATAACAGAAACTTTCAATGCATGTCATACATGTCACTGAATCCAGAAGGTGCACTCCTTCAGCCTCCCTTTAGCAGATAACCTGCCTGCCCAAAGAATCCATTGATTCATGTAAAAATAAGGGATGTTTCAAGTTACTATGGACCTAAGGGTTTTAAAGACAAAATCAAAATGTTACATGCTAAAAAAAAAAAAAATTTTAAAAAATCACAGCACCAATAGAAATCTGTAAGTCAAAAACAAGTCAAAAGTCTGTGTCCCACTTTTGACAAAAATTGATGTTTTGATTATTTTCTCCCATTACATTGACAAACATCTATGTAACTTGACCTGCAAATGTGTTCTTCATTCCAACTCATCCACCACGAGTAAATTAGTGTAAGACATGAATTCCAGCACCTAAAGTATGATTTTAATTGCATGCTTACAGTGAGGAGAACTTGAAGAGATAGAATAAACAAATTAATTTCCTCCCTTTACTTCTTTTCCCCCAGCTATTATATTGTCAAAGCCTTTGCACTGGAGACCTTTCCACCCACCTCCTCATTCCAGCGAACTTCCTCTTCCTACTCTATGATGTGAAATCATAATCCTGTGTTATCAACATCACAGTCTGTTGCCATGGAAATAATTAGACATGACTGCTCGGGTTAGAAATTACAGCCCATGTATGTATTTCCCTTCTGGGTGAAGAGAGCATCTGGAAAGAGAATATTTGAGTTACCCTAAATCACCAAGTGGCAATATGAAAGTTTTACAGTGGGATGCACTGTGGGAATTTGACCAAATGTGGGCACACCACTGAGTAAGAATCACCCTGTGGTAATGTGCAGAAGATGTAAGACAAGAGGACAGTGTGCCATTAATAGACAGAAGTGGGTACAAAGCTATTGGATGAAAGAAGTGAAGCCATCAGAACTAGCAGAAGCAGCTAATTCTTTGATACCAGAGTATATACTGTCACTTTCATATGAATTAAACTTCCCAGATGACCTCCTGAATAAGACTAAAGATGTGATACTGCATGAATGAAAGAAATTTAAAACTTGGGTGAGGGGAGAAAAGAAGGAAAAAACACAGCAGGGAGATATACACCTGAGGCTTAGTTTCCTGTTCCAGAAGTCTTTTAAAAACCACAGGGCTTGAATGACATACTACAAGTTTAGCCACGAAAAGGTTATTAAGAAAAAAAAGCATTGCCAAAAAATGAGCTCCATAAGATAGACTGAGACAACAAACAGGACCTTGCTAATTAATATTTGTTCTGCTTCAGCAGACAGTTACTGGACGAGACTGCAACAAACAAGCATGTCTCACCCAATCACATCATTAATCCACTCACGTTCACCACCTGAGGACCAGCTATGCCCCACAGATATTTATTCATCTGTTCTATAAACAAACAATTACAACACATTTTCTGGAATTAGGGCACCTGTTACATTCGGCACAGCTTACATGCCCAGAGGTAGATACCAATTAATACTGAAAAAATTGCTGTATCAGAAGCCAACAGAAGTTACTCATTATTATTTGGTAATGCTACCCCCAAAACACCCACGAACATCAAAAACACACCTTTTGCAGAGCACTGTAGTTCAAATCCACTCTGTTTACAACTACTGCTTCATCATAAGAGAAAGCAAAATACATGCAATGCTTCATTTCTGAATGGCAAAAGGTACAAGCAGAATCCATTACGTGAGTTTGAAATGTCTGGATTTTAGCAAGCCTGTAAAGTTCTTTTTAGCTGAATGGTGATTAATTGGCCTAATAACAAAATGATCAGGAAATAAATTCTGCAAATTTATTTAAGTTTGTAACAGGTAACCACTTTTTTTAGCTTGTTTAGCAGACACTGAATGCAAAGACATTTGGCAGGACACTCACGCCTCTAGAGGAAGTCCCATTTAAAAGAAATCTAACAATTAGGACAAAGTCCACAGAATTCATAACAGCAGCTTATGTGATGTTCCTTTATCAGCAGAAGAACAAAGTCAGCAACATAATTACATGTGGTAATATCCAGAAGTCTTATATTATATGTTGAGGCATTTTTATTTTAGAGTATCTTGTACTTTCCAGAAGTGCATTTACACAATTCCTCCAAGCACCAGGTTACTCAGAGATTCAGGAGTAAGCAGCCTACTTAACTAAACGAAAAGAGGTCTAAACACCTAATAGTGGCTAACAGCTTGAGAAGCACTGGAGCACCTGCTACCACAAATGTAAATGGAATGTGGGAATCACATCCATCCACTTTCCCCATATCACCCACATGTGCAATTATTAGCTTTCACACAGATTAAGGCAAAAGTAATTTTATTTCTAAATTCACCTCAATTTGCCCTGACAGACTTCTCCCAGTTCACCAGCGTGTTGGCCAGAAATCCACCCCAAAGCTGCATTTGATGCATTATTTCAGATCTTTTCTTCTAAAATTCTTTTTCGCCCTCAGAGGAATCTCAAACTAGCTGTTTTATTCCTGTCACAAGACTACAATTTTCAATTATTGGCACTTGCTACTGCTGAAACAGATCAAAATGAAAAAAAGGTTTCATCACCTTGGCAAGTCTCACTATAGGCATATTCTCTGCCCCAAATAATTTAAAAATCAGATAAAGAAAAAACACCCAACAACCAAAAAACAACCCAAAGAAACAAACCAACCAATCTCAAAAGAAAGGCAATGCATAACAGGCATATAAAGAACAAGAGATTTACATTAGAAGCGATAAAAAGTTACACATGTTGGATCCTGTGAGTGAATTCACATGTTTCAGGAGACCCTGATATTCTTGCTCAGGGACATCCAGGCTACCTCTAGCTGGCCCACAACCCAGCCAGCATCTGGGAGCTCCTTCATTCCATTTGCTGCACTGAGAGTTATGGGAAGAGAGTGCCAGCACTACACTACTTTCTGTCAGGTAGAGCTTTTTTACACAAGCTGTTTCCATCGATTTTCCAAAGGGAATGTATTAGAAAAGGAACTTTCTTAGGCACCAGAGAAACTTTTACCACATTTGTCCCAGAGAGGATACCAGAGCTGGAAAGAAGGACATGCCTCCTGCACCAAGAGTGCTCACAGGAGGTAGAAAAAAAACTTGTGCAGAGAAATTTGCAGGAAAGAATCTGCTTAAAATAATAATACTTTTCCTTTTTTTTTTTTCTTCTTTTAAAAAAAGAAGTTTTACGGCTTTGAAAAGGAGACACACCAAGTCCTCCATGAAAAGCTGTTCGGTTAATTGCAGAGCTGTTTGTCTTTCTGTCTAAACACATTATATTCCCTCAGAGCCCTTAAGCCAGGGCTGCACTTTGAGCATAGCCCTGGCACATGCCACCCTTCCCTTCCTTTTGTCTGCTCCACAGCCTTGCCACTGCACAAAAAGCACTCCCATGACCCAGTTTACTCCGTTTAGAATCTTCCCATACTTCAAACTTTGCAAAGAATTTGGAGGACTGGATCCAAGAAGAAATCAAAGAGCTCCCAAAGCTGCCCTTCTCCACAGAGCTTGCTGTGTCAATGCTGATCTATTATTTAGGAACAGCTCCTGGACAATCTCACGTTACCTGAAGGTGACTACTCAGTTTCAGCAGTGAACTACTCACTCCAGGGAGGTTCTGGGGAGGATCAGGCATAGCATGTCATGTTTGGCAGAGTGATGCAAGCTGCCTTTTCCCTGGCCTGAACTAAGAGGAGAGTCAGGACCAGCATAGCTAGAGACAGCAAGTTTCAGTAAGAAAACTGCCCAGCAAATCCAAAGCACTGCAAGTAGTGGCATGAAATGGGTCATTTCAGCCGAATTCCTTTCTTTGTAGAAATGGGTACTGTACCTTTGTTATCTGAATTGCACACTAAAGCGTAAATTCATGAGCTATTTTAAAATCCACCCTGCTTAATAATCTATATCAACGAGAAAACACTTTAAAGTGTCTCTCACAATTAAACCCAGGCACAACCTTATATAAATCAAAATTTTGCTACCATATCAAAACATTACACTGGGGCTGTATAACATTGCCCATATCCTCATTACATGCTACACTAATTACTACCAGCAGATTCAGAATTTTCTGCACATTAGAGGCTTTTAGAGGAGCTATAAAAAATTTCAGGCATCATTAATTTAAATTTGTATTGAAATTTCCTTTTGACAGATGGCCAAAAATTACTTACTATTTAGAGTACCAGAGCCTGCCTGTTTGCACATTGGAAGAGGAAGGGGAAAAATTAAAAGGAAGAAGGAAATTTATGTCACGTTTGTCACCTGTTAAATGTTAAGGAGCATTATCCTGCATGAATAAATTATTTCATACAAGCACACAGACTCCAGCTGGTTCTGGCTGACAAAAACTGTCTCAAGTCACACAGCAGACAATCATAAAAAGCCTCTCTTAACTGGGAACCACTTAAGGGAGGAGGGATCGATTGAACAAGCAACTAACTGCTACTCTGGGCATCACTGAAAACATTTAAGGAAATTAGCAAACTATTTCACCTTGCAAAGCTGGCAGTAAGCCCCATAATGCTGACACACAAGCCAATTCACAACCTGAGCACCGTGCAAGACAAACATCTACTTATCATTTCAAAGTAAACTGCACAAAGTAGATGTGCAGTTCGGCTCCTGGAAGCTGTATGAGTAACAGCGCTTTTGAATCAATCCCAGACAAAAACAGCTCCCCCTAACATCCATGCCAGCATAAACACCCCAACAGCTCACAAATGTTACAGAAATATGACTAGCATATATTCTTTAGAAACAGTGAATGGCATATATTATCAGTTCTCCTCACTTTCTTGAATGAAATCACCATGGTTCCAACTGTATAGGTAAGCAAACTCAAGAAACCACGTGGATTTGTGCTCTCACAGTTAGGTATCCACCTACTTGCATTTGCTAGGTTGAGTGCAGGAAAAAAGAAAATGGACTAAACTTATCTGTTCACAGTGAGTGCTCTAGGGAAATGGTCATTAATGTGTGCTCCTGCCTCGTTGCATTAAGCAGTATTAGCAGTTTCCAGCCCTGGTGACAAAGGGGCTGAAGTGAAAGCCAACCCGCTGCTGTCTTGTGTCGGCAGACACACAGCTTCAGTGCCTCTGCTGCTCACGGTGGAAACTGACAGTTCCTGTCAGCTCCTGGTTCTTGTCCAGAGCCATGTGTGCAACACCAAAACTGACAACTATTGGCTCAGTTGTGCTTGGCTGGGACGTGTCAGGAGTGCCAGCAGCAGAATGGGCGTGCTGGGAAAGGCTGTGGGACATGTCCCCACCTGTAGTTGCCAAAGAACCAAGGTGTCAGCCCTTGTGTCAGCCCTGGATGGACAGGTGGGGGCAAAGTCCATGCCCAGAACCATGTTTCTCCCAACACCATGAAGGGCACACTGGTAACATCTGCCTGACAAGATCCTGCTAATCTTGTCTAATGCACACTAGACTCATGCTCCAAACATCTCTTCCACCACTTCCCCAATATTATATATTTCTAAAAGAAGCACCTCTAGAAACTTGACAAACTGTTTCTAAGTGCTCAATAAGGCTGATGTAGGTCTTGCCATTTCTAAGAGAAGTGTATCTTTCTTTTCACACTCAGCAGCACCTAATAAGGCTTGATCTTGTGTTTCTGAAAACCGTGCAGACTAGGAGAGCAGACCCATCAAGGAAGAAGATCACACATCTCTCCATCTGCAGCATTAAAACCCTAGGATTCCCTGAGAGACTCTGGTGGCTATCAGTATGGAAAAGCATCACATATCACTGAATCATACTTGCATCTATTACTGAATGCTCGAAATTATACAAGTTGGAAGGTATGTTATTACATCTAGTTATGAACACCACCTTACACGGGATACAGGTATGCTGCAGAGTCACTCAGAACCTGAAAATTCATTTCTGGAAAAGGAAGGCAGAATCCTCAGTGCAAGCTTCAGTGCCATGTTCATCAGGGTAGAGGGAAGGGTAGCTCACTCCTCTCCAACTACAGGACAGTAGGCAGCACCCCATGTCTCCCCCTGTGAGCAACAGAGCTCTCCTTCCTCTACTGCATTACAAGGAAATAGCAGAATGGCAATATACAGCATCCAAATGACTCAAGACTACTGGCTTATTCGTTCTGTCTCGAAAGCTTGGACACAGACAATGGGCAGACCTTTCTTTCCACCCAAGAACAGCCTCAATGCTGTTCCAGTAAGCTTCCTGATTGGCACGTTGCTTGCAATCCTAGCTGCTCCACTACCAGCCATTGCCTAAATGTGGCACACAAGCTTTGCAGGGTGCTGCCAATCAACACAAGCATCACAACCTAGTTCCAGTTTGTGACTTTCTCCACCACTCTGTGCCACACTTCAGAAAAACGCAGTGTTCACGCAGCTCTGCCGAGCTACCCTTTACACCTACGAAATGGAATCCTACCTTGATGGAGTCTCTGTCTGCATGCAGAGCAGCCCCCGAGCGTAAGGAGGGGGAGATATGGTGGCAGGGGATGGGCATGTGGGGGAAGAGAGAAAGAGAAAAGTACTAGTTAGTTTACATAAAATTATACATTTATCATACTCCGAAGAAAGAATCCTGATGTCTGTTAAATAATAAATTGCACAGATGTTAATTTTTCTGTACAGTTAATTATTAATGCTGTACAGCCAGATTTATAAAACTGGATTTCTAGCATTTGAGCACAATTTCTGGCTACTGCTAGATAATAAACACTAAAGCAATTAGCTAGGAACTCTTCTGAAAATTCCTCCTCCCTCCATCCCTCCCTCCTCTTTGCTTGCTTTAAACAGGAGAATTTAAAAAAAAAAGAAGGGAAATGAAGCTCTGGTAGCACCTACCTCTTTGGTGATCACTATCATGGTGCTTCTTCTCATCTTTAATTGGGAGGTGGGACTGCCCCCCCAGTGCACTGGAGAGTGCCAGGAGACCAGCACTGCTGCCAATGGGTGGGATGGCTGGAGGCTGCAAGCCCGAGGGGTGCGGAGTGAGCGGCACAGGCAGACCATGTCCATGTGACAAGTGCTGGGCCTGGAGTTGTTGCTGCTGTGAAAAACAAAACACAGATATTGAATTTGTTCAGGGAGCTGGGGATTGTCTGCTTGATCACCTATATCAGCCATGACTGATCAGATCAAACAATGCATCTGATCGATCCAAGATATCAATGCTCATAAAACATCCCGGTGTCTCAAAAACGTCCAGATGTTTGGAAACAACATATTTGGTAAAACTCAGACTGAGCTGGAAAACAACAACAACAAAAATTTAAAAATAAGAAAAGAAAGAAAATGAATGCTACCATTTTGGTGATTTTTTTTTTTTTGGCAGAGGTATTATGGTCTTCTCTTTCTAGTAGAAACACACCATGTACACATCTAATCAAAACATATGTAACTGTAAAAGCAGTTATATAATGAAAAAAACACTGAAAATTGAGAAAATTAGCGTTAAACAGTTCTCCCAGCGCTACTGCACAGCATGCAGTGAAAGTTAATTTGAAAGAGAAAACCTGAATTAACAATCCAGAAAAGGAAACTGGTTGCAGCCACCGTTTTAAGCCCTTTAAGTGTCCTCAGCGGTACTTGAGCAAATTACTAAAGAAAATCTAATGTAGCAAGGCTTGGGTCCTCCTGTAGGCTTGCTCAATAATGCTGAAATAATTGGGCACTCTGTGCACGTTTAGTGATGCTCGAATGAAAAGCTAGAGGCCTGCCCTTGTACTCTTCTCTAGCTGCTGACTCTGTGTTGTGACAGGTTTATTTGAGTGGGACTGTGATGCATGCACCAGTAACTGCACTGACAAGAGTTTAAAGTCATTTTTACCAGTACACTGGCAACACATAGAGAAAGCCCTTGAGAGGTTCGAATTGGAGTGCTTGACCTCAACCAGGGCTGCATCAAGCTCTGTGCTATACTAACCACTGTGGGGTAGATAGACTCTTCCTATTCGTTGGGAAGGCAGCAGGAAAAAACCCTGACAAATCAACAACAAAAACCAAACAGGTGAAAAAGTTCAGTTAAATATATCCCAAGAGAGATCTGTTCAGGTCTAAGGCTTACACACTAACCATCCAACTAATTTCTGTTCACAGAATAACCAGATTACCCCTGAAATTTTCTTTTCATTTTCAAGCAGCTATTGCTCAGGATAAGTCAATTCCTAAATCCTCTAGGGCTGTTCTCTGCCACCTGCATGTCTGTATGCAGGACTTCAGAAGAAATAAAAACTTAACTTGCTTTGCATAAAAACATTCTACTTTAAACTTCTAAGACTCGAGACCTGACTTACAGAAGGGTGAGCTGAAAGTAAAAGGCAGCAAGTCACAGCATGCTGGAGAACCCTTGCAGCACACTGCCCACATATATCCCTTGACACTCCACCCTGAAAGTACAGAACCTTCTCTTCTGCTTGGAAATGAACCTCATGCAGTGGAATCAAACTGGCAGTGGCATGCACACATCATCTAACCCAGACCAGTACCAGAGAAAGGGCAATTACCTACAAGAAAGCTATGAGGGAATAAAAATACTAAAGAGGGCAGGGGGCAGACGCCAAAATCAAAACCAACCAAACAAAAACCCAGAAAGAATATTCTTCCAAGTGGAAGACGGAAAGGGTAAATCTTTTTCCTGCATGTCATTCCAGCAGGTCTTCCTTCTTGTAGAATGTATCAAACCCATTTTGCTTGCTTGATGCTGTTATGGCAGTATGCTTCATCCTTCAGAATACTGAATTAACTACAAAGAAACAAAGCAAGAGAAAATAGTGTATTGTTTGGCTTCAGGGTTTGAACGGGGCTGCCTTACAACAGTCTGGCATGCCTGACTTGTGGAGGGAGGAGAAGAATGAGTGAAAGAAAAGGGATGAACAAAATAATCTGTGTTCTGCTACCTGGTTTTGAACAAGGAATTTCCTATTCCTATTTGAGAATGTGCTATAAACCACTGCGTGAAGATCTCTGTCTGAATCTGCCAGTGGCTTAAAGCAAAGACTTTGAGAAGAGCCTGAGAATATCAACAGTGAGCTTTCCCCTTGTTAACTATTATACTGTCAACTGAAGAGGAACACTCATTACACACTACTGTACAATCCACACAGATCTGCCTACTGACCTGCCCAATTTGCATTATATGACCTCCTCTATTCACATAGGATGGTTTCCAAAGATCTGGAAGAAAACTGCACTGTGAATGTAATACCCTTTTTTACTGCTCTTTGTTAGGAATCTCTCTACATAGCTCAGCAAGACAACAGCACAGACTGAAGCTTGGAGGTACTGAATATCATTAATAACTCTCAGACATAATATGGTTTTTAAGAGTAGTAGCCTAGCAGCTTGAGATCACCCAGAAGAGCTGGGCTGCCCAGTCCCTCTTGCCCAAGAATCGATGTGTTTTCACTGCAAGCTGAATTTCAGAGAGCTCTGAAAATAACTGCAGAGTGGGGAACTAAAAAACTAAACCCAGAGCCTTCCTGCCTTTTCTGAAGAGACCAGGTTCTTCCATTAAAAGTAGTGGGAACCTGAAATATGGTAAGAACATAGCCTCAGAAGTGACAAAGTGTCATTCACTGATCCCGAAGAATTTTGGTGTCATTAAGCCACTTTGTAACAACAGAAAGAAAATGCTTCGGTATGAAAACTACACAGGTTAAATAAGGCTAAGCTAACACCTGAAATGTCAGCATAGCCCCACATCCTGTGCCACAAAAGGATAATATTGTTGCATGCTGTTAGATGGGGTGGGAGTAAAACTTCAACAACAGAAGGAGGATCGTGGAGTAGGACTGCATTGGTATGGGAAAAACTGTGACCTCCTCCAATGCAAGGAGCAATGCTGAACACCAAAAATGAGGCCCTGGTCCAAACCCAGAAAGGAAGCAAATTCAAGTGAAACACTGGGTAGGCTTTTGCTCTCAAAATACAGAAGCGAAAAAGGAAATAAAAGCATATAATCACATAATTAGTGCTGTTTGTTAATAGGCTTAGTCAAGAAGGTAAAGACCAAGTGACATCTCTGCCATTTTCAAAACTATTACTGTATTCAAATACCCACACAATGACAGCTTGGCTCTGTTTTTCCATTGCTTATGGGCATCACTGGTGAGTATCAGGTGGCCTACATGCAGCTATTTCTTTAAATGGAGAGTTATAGAAAAATGGGCAATTCCTTAGCCCACTGGTCATCAAATTAGCTCTACAAAGTGGTAAAAAAGGGTGATCTCCTCTAGTCATCAACATGCCAAAGTTATGGAGGTGTAAGACAACTGATACTTACTCTCCACACAAAGAAATATTCCACTATGGAAGAAAATTCACACTTGTTTCTGCCTGTAGCCTGAATTTAGATCATAAAATCTGACACAATTTAAAAACTTGCAAAGAAAGCCTGAAAATGAGCCAACTGAGCAACCACATAATTTTTTTTGAAGTTGCTGTAATCCCTTCTCTTCCCCTTCTCCATCTTCTCTTTAATTTGTTATCTTTGGTCATGTTATTTATGAACTCTTAGCATGTGTAGCATGTGGTTAACTTCAGACAATCCCATCACAGTTGACTACAGTATGTGTAGAGTCAAGCATATATCTTCAGCATTAATGCATAATAGGTGAAAACTTGGAAAGGCAGACTTTATGATGCTGTAAATTTTTCAGAATTATTTGAAAATAAAAACATCAACAGTTAGCTAGCAAGAAATACACCCTATGGAATTACAAAATAGATTGCAATGTTTTTAAGGAGCATTCAACACACACAAAATATAAGAGCACAGGGTAAACACAGCAATCAGAATGAAGCCAAAAAAGAAGACTGCATTCTTTTTAGTAGTATGTTTAGGAAGACGATAATTTAAATCAGCTGAGTAGTAAAAACTGAAGTAAAGCTTTCAAAACGCATTAACACATGTCAAATAAAGATAACATCTGGCTGCTACTAATGGTATTTTATTTTCTGTATATTCTTCTAGGCCATCTAGAGTAAAGAATAAAATAACTCCAAAGTCACATCTACACAAATAGGTAAAAAAGGATTTGCTGAAGGTTTTTATCTGAGTAACAATAATTTTTAGAACCACCATTCTAAATGTTGATGCTTAGCTTAATTCTTTTCCCAACACATCTTAAGAGATCAACTTTTAAGTAAAATGTGATAACAAACTAACAAACCCACTAACAAATTAGCTTTGAATGCTCTCTTGTTATAGTCAGCACATTCAAAGCCTATTTTCCTGGAAGAGGTTCAACTTTTTACTGGATACTTTCCAAGCAGCTCTGTGTTGCAGTAATCTACCACTTTCTCTCTTACAGACCCTAAGAAGTCACAGCCATTGCTCAAACAACCTGAACATACTACTCTAACCTGAAGACATTTCTAATGTTAACACACGAATGTCTCAAGAAGATATTTCCTCTTTTATATTTTTACACATGTTCACTACTCATACCTGCAACACTGCTGGGGGAGGACTCAAAAAACCTGAATCAAATAGCTTCACTGTTTGTTTGAAATGAGTTAAGTGATGTGGTTGCTTACTCAGAGTGAATCATTAATAAGATAGCATACAGACAAAACAGAACCCAAGATGAAGAGGAAACAAACACATAAAAACAATAGCTCAAGAATACACAATATCAGTGTCAGTGGTTTGAAAACCAGTAAAGGCAATTCTTTGGCACACAGAGTTACGAGTGTATTTAAGATTATATGAATTTTTATCTATTGCGCCTGTTCACACCCTTGATGTGATCCGCACTGTTTGTACTTCCTTTGTACTGTTCTCTCTCTGCTGGCAGATATTTAAAAAAGAAAAAAAGTTTTTCTGACATTATGATGCAAGACAGCAAAACAGCTGTCAAAAGAGAGTCATATAGCAGCTCCTCCAGTGGAATGGTTCTGGAGCTATATGGATATATACCATATAATGGGTTTGCATAAAGAAACAGAGGTACTGATGTAGTGTAGAAAAAAATTAGTACCCTTACTCATTTAAGGGAGAGTGAGCATTTTGAAAATTATTACAGTGCCTAGAGTAAAAGGAAATATCCTGGTGGGAATCCTGCTATAAGACCACCAAGATGAAGAGGCAGATGAAATATTCTATAAGCAGCTGGCAGAATCCTCACAATCACAGGCCCTTCCTCTCACAAGGGATTTCAACTTAGAAGATGTCTGCTGGAAATATAACACAACAGAGAGGAAACAGTCCAGGAGGTTTCTGGAGGACAATTTCCTGACACAGCAGGGATGAGGGAAGCAACAAGACCACTGGACCTGTTGTTTGTGGACAGACAAGGAATAGTGAGGGAGGTGGTGGTCAGAGGCTATCTTGGCCCAGCCAGCATGAGTTTATGAAAGGCACATCCTCCACACCCTGTGGATGTTGTCTACATGGACTTTAGTAAAGCTTTTGACACCTTTTCTCACAGCATTCTCTTGCAGAAAGTGGCTTCCCAGAGTGTGGATGAATGCACTCTTTTCTGGGTATAAACTGACTGGATGGTTGGGGCTGCAGGGTTGGTGAATAGAGTTACACCTGGGCAGCCCAGGGCTCAGGGTTGAAGATAGCTCTGCTGAACATCTCTACTGACAGTCTGGACAGGGGGACTGAGTGTCCTCTCAGTCACGACACCATGTTGGGCAGGAAGGCTCTGCTGAGGGTTCTTGACTGGATCAATGAGCCAAGGCTAATAGTATAAAGTTCAACAAGACCAAGTCACGACAGTCCCATGCAGTGCTACAGGCTGGAGGCAGAGTGGCTGGAGACCTGACTGGTGGAAAAAGACCCGGCAGTGCTGGTTCACAGCAGCTGAACATGAGCCAGCGTGTGCCCAACTGGCCAGGAAGGCAAATGGCATCCCGGCCTGCATCAGCAATAGTGTGGCCAGCAGGAACAGGGAAGGGATCATTGCCCTGTACTCCCACTGGTGAGGCCACACCTGGAGTTCTCTGTCCAGTTATGGGCCCCTCAGTTCAGGAAAGGCATTGAAATGCTGGAGTGTGTCCACAGAAGGGTAACAGAGCAAGGGAAAGGGTCTGGGACTCAAGTCCTGTGTGGAGTGGCTGAGGCAGCTGGGGCTGTTTGGACGGGAGAAAAGGAGGCTCAGGAGATGTTATCACTGTCTACAACAGCCTGAGAGGAGGTTCTAGTGCAGCAGGAGTCAGTCTCTTTTCCCAGGCAGCCAAGGATGAGCGGAAACGGCCTCAAGTTGTGCCAGAGATACTAGGAAAAACCTATTATTACTGGATATTAGGAAAAACCTCTTCATTGAAAACACAGCTGTGCATTGGAACAGGCTGTCCAGGGAGGTGGTGGAACGACCATACCTGGGGAGGCACTCAGAAAAACTTCTGGATGTGGCACTGGGGAACATGATTTAGTTGTGAACACAGTGGTGCTGGTCTGATGGTTGGATTCAATGATCTTAGAAGCCTTTTCCAACATAAAAGAATCCTGTGATTCTATGAAATGTATCAGCAGTTAGCGGAAACTCTAAATGCCCAGATGCAACTGATCTACTAGAAAATTTGGATGTGACTGTTCACAAAGACCTTAAAAATCTAGGAAGAATGAAAAATTATGAAGAAAGAGAGAGAATAAGGAGCAGACTACTACTAATAATAATGGTAATAATAATGCTTTTTTTCTTTTTTTTTTTTTTTTAAGAATCAAAAGCCACTCTACTTGCTCTCTAAGATTCAGCAATTTCTGTCTTTGAGGATGCTGATTCCACAGAAGGAAAGCAAGCTCTACTGATGAAACTATGGGGGGAAGGAAAAAAATCAATAGCTGTCATTAATCAGACGAAGAGCATTTAGAGCTCCTACATAAATAACAAAGAAACCATGAGAATCATATCTCTACAAATTGCTTCAAAGATCTTTTAAGTGATCTAGGAACAAAAAGTCATCTCCCAAATCATATTGTGGGATGAAAGGCAATATATGCAGAGCACATTTCCGTTCTTAATCATATATATGGGAACATCTGTCAGGATACATGTTTCACCATTTGTCCTCCCTTCCATTCTAATGACTATTTTTCACCCAGTGAAACAGCATAGACAGAAGACAAAAAATTAATACAACCTACTAACAAATAAAAGATTCATGGCCAAAAATTGGACAGAATCTTAAAAAGAGAAAATCCTAGTCCTCTGCAAAAGGCTAAGTTCACCTTCCCACAGTATTAGAGTTCAGCAGTTCCTTCTGATTGCAGGACTTCACCTCAATTTCACACTGGAGGTGGAGGGAGGAAGAATTTAACTCTTCAGAATCACCTTCTATTATCACTTAATAAAGGGCAGAAATTCCCACATAAAAATCACACAACTTAAAACTCTCTTCTTCCTTCTCCCCCATGAATTTCCATCTAAGGTAAAGAAAACTCACATCTGCCAGAGAAAGCAGAAAGCACAAAGAGTTAGCTAAAAGTCTTGCCATGAGCAGTGCCAGTGGTGTGATATGTGCCTTGACATACCAAACCTCTGCTTCAAAACCTTTTCACACCGACCAATGCAAAAATAACAATGGCAGCAAATGAGTGCTTTCTGCTATGTATAAACAGATGGCAAAATTAACCTCTGGCTAAGTAGGTGCACACTGGTTCAGGTACCTTATTTACCAAATGCTCCACTCATGTCCTATCCACAGACACTGGGAAGAGATTTTTTTTTCTCCTCTGGACTAATAGTAAAAAGACAGCATCTCTGTCAGGACCTTGTAAATTTTGGTCCTTTCCTTTAGAAATGAGAGTAACATCTGTGCTTTTCCCAGCAGACTTCTAAATAATCTTCTAGGGTCACCACAGTAAATAGTTTCTGAAACCCTGGGCTAAAAAGTGAAAAAGTTACCATCTGAGATGTGTCACAAATCAAACAATAAAAGCTAGAAGTTAAGCAATGGCACTGGTCACAGAGATATTTGAGTGGCTAAATCTATAAGCAATTCTATGACCAAAGCTTTTAAATGAGATTCCTCACAAGGTATGGTTTTAGAGCCATGTAATACCAGTATAAAGTAGATGCATCTTATGCATCTCACAGATGTATTTCTCTAATGCATCAAATCAATCCTTACCAAATCAAATTTCTACACAGCAATTACTGAGAAGCAGAGATTCCTTAACTCTAAGTGCTAACACCATGTTTCATCATGCTTACAGCACACAAGTACACACTCTGTTGGATTTCAGCAAGCTGTCTTTCCTTGGGATAAAACCCTGGGTTGCTCAGACTGATCCATTCTTTCCAACCCATTCAGTGTCCTTAAAGACTGCCATTTCTGGTGCAGCTGTGGTCCTGTGCAGAGGACTGTAATGCCTGCTCTTCTCGGAGGTGAGCAGCCTCCTCCCACAAGTGTTAGGACACGTGGATACCATCGCCTCCCTCCAAGCAGATTTCACTGCGTAGATTAGTGTTGTCTCTCTAATGTAGTGCCCATGAGCCAGGTAACTGAAACTTAAAGTGAATTCTTCTGCTTTAGTGCAGTTTCCCAGTTACAGCAGCTTTGATAAAGGAAGGTTTTGACAAGGATCAAATCACCTGGTTTTACACTGCAGCCCCAAGACTGTGGGAGTACCACTTTTCTTTTTGCCTTAGCCTCTTTAAGAAGTACAATAGGGAAAGCAGTAGTCCCCGGCTCCAGAAACATTCCTTGAGTTCATCAGTGTTTGTGATGCATTCATATAACCAAGGACATGACTGTGAAGAATTCACCAAGCCATAAGCAAGTAACTGTATTGCAAATAAAAATCAAACATTCTGAAATATCAGACAATGTTAAGAATTTAAGACCTCCCAAATTCCTTCTTCATGGATGGACTTTATATGTCGAAATATTCGATTTATGCAGTACTTTAGTGTCCATCCCAGTTAAGCACTCGAGCCCTTGCTCTGGTCCTACATTTAAGACTGAAGATATGAAAAGTACTATCCACCCACCTGAAACAATGCAAACATTTAACTGATCCACTCCACAATACAGTCCTGGTGCTCATTCATTGCTGTAGAAAGCAGCCTACAAAGTGTGGCTGGGAAGAAGTCTAGGTGGCAAATATATGACCTTGTTTAGGGGTGGTATCAGAACTCCTGGAGTATGAAACCATGATACAATAGCACCTGTTTTTCAGCCATGCTGTACAGAAAGGATGCCTATTTAAATAGACAGCAATGTAACTGAGTACATAAACATTGCTGATTTTACAATCAACCCTGTCTTCACAATACTTTAAAACCAAACATACAGACCTTTTTTTTTTTTTTTTTTTCCCCAGAGAACTGGTATAAGGCTATCAGTGAAGGCAATAGCAACAATAGATCAAGATGGAACACAGCACATCTATATATTTGGTTGGCAACTTCCACATACTGGAGTACACACCCTGATGGCAAAAGTATTGTCTGCTTTCTACAGTGTACAAAGTGAAACCATACAAATGTAAGTCATAAATAAAATATTGCATGTGTTCATGCTACAGAATGTCACAAAAATTCTCCACAAGACTCTTCATATCTGCACTGATTAACCCTAATTTAAAAAACAAAGAAGATACAGTGGTCACACAGCTTTGATACCAGCGTTTGTAAAACCTTGAGAAACATGGAGGCCAAAGTTAGCTCTTGTGTCTGATGAGATCAAGTGTGTGAGCCACAACATTCATGTCGTATGTGTCTAGTTAAGCATAACAAGCAAAGGCCCCTGGCACTAGCATATTGGCAGTGAGATGCCACAAGTGGTCAGCACTTCATGCTGCAATGCTACTGACTGCTCATATAGTGATGGACCAATATAAATTCAAGTAGCTTCAAGATAAATTCAGCAGCTACAGCTACTGAAAATGGGACAAAAAGCAGAAGACAGTGGCAGCCCATTCAAAGGGCAGCAAGAGTATTTAAAAATCCATCCTCAGAAACATGGAACCTGGAAATTATTTACATTCCAATTAATTCCCTCAAAAATCCCTAAAAAGATTGTTTTCAGTTTCTTTAAATGAAGACGCTGCACACGGGAGAGATTTATTTAAATTAGGCCTCATCTTCAAGGCTCTCTTTGAGGCTGGCACACAGGAATAAAGGAACAAGATGACAAATTCCTTAAAAACACCTCATTGCAAGCAAAAAGCAGGGTGTCTTTAACTTAGCCAGACTTCAGGTGAATAATATAAAACCAAAAGTGCTCACTTAAAAGCCTTCTACAAATCAATTTCAATCTCTAGGCAGGATCAAAATACTTGCAGGACCATATCACCACCCAATAAGAAAAATCAGCAAACAAGAGTAATTAAATGGGGAGCAATGAATTTCAACGTTTCTTTAGGCTGCACAAATAAACGTAACTTGAAGCATATAGATATTAGGTCAACCTCTGCTGTTCCACTATAACAACCTCTGTGCAATATACAGCAGTTCACCAACGTGTTTTATAGAATTTGAGCTTCAACCACTGCTTAAGACACTTTGAATGAGCAATAAAGAAGGGCTGGAGAAACAAGTGACTGTTACCCCCATGCTACAACACACTTGTCCTAACCACCCTTCCTGACACCAGCATTCCTGAATGCACACACTTGGGCAGGAACAACTCTTCCCCACAAACTGCGTGCACTGGTTCAAGCAGAACACCCTCGCTCCTCCCCACAGCACCCGCGCGCACAAGGCAGGAGCAAGGCACCGTGTGAGAGGAGCAGGAGATGCCTCTGCATGCTAAGCAGCGTTCGCCATCTGCTCAGGCCCTAGACAAGGCAGCGCGGCAATCATGGCAGGCACTGGGGCCAACTCTTCATTTCAAGTTGTGCGTACTTATCTGCACCACACTGCTTTCAGAGGCTTCCGTGCCTATTTTCTAAACAGCTGTTGTTCTCCAGAGCTGTAAAACAATCACTCTCTTGAAAGCAAACAAAAATTACAGACCTTTCGAGATGGGTCAAACAAGCGCCTTGGCCTCAAACACAGGGTAGAAACTGTGACAAACAGCGCATTTAGGAAGAAACATTTTAACATAGTAATTATATGTGACAAGACAGAAGGAGTCCTTTCTTCCAGTAACTGCCATTTGCTTGTTTTTAGGAGGATAATAAAAGTGGCATGATAAAACAAAATGCTTAAAAATTAAACCAAAGCCATTCTTTTTTCACTCAGATGCATAGAATGGTAAAGAAAAAGAATTATTTCAATAATTTCCTTAGTAATACACGTAATATTTAAATAGATTTAATAGTGCTGCTCCAATCCAATGAATTATGAGTTTAAAACCTATTAAAATGTAATGTTTTTTTCCTGAGCTGAGGGGAGAGAGATTTAAATTCACTGAATTTTAATATTTCAGCTTGAGCTGCAGGAGGTAGAGAAAGTCCAAATGAACTATTCCATCAGCACCATTCAAGCATGAACATTTTAATCAGTTTTACTTCCTTGGAGTTCTCCAACACAGTTTACGCTGTCATTCTGAAAGCACTTAACACAGAGGGTGTGAAAAACCACCAAGGCTTGTTATTGCCTTCACAATTGATGGCAAATAATTTTGCAGACTTCCTATCATTAAAATGTCACTGCTAAAAATTGAGGTTCAGCATTTCTTGTGCTAAACTGCATTTTCTTTGAACACCATCACATACCTGTTCTTAAGTTTTTGGTATGTTTATCTCTCTCCATGTGATAAGCAGACACACAAGCCTTCATTTCTGCCTTACTACCCAACTGCTGTTGAAAAACAACTATTTTAAACAGATAAAATTCTTTAAAAGTTACAAGTTAATTCCCTGGCTCCCTTATTAAAATGTAACCACACTCACACAGCATGTTCCAATTGTATACTATAATGGATTAAAGAAAACAAACCCCCACATTTTAAGAAAGTTAGATGACTCAATTTATTAATACAG
This sequence comes from Dicaeum eximium, assembly GCA_013396995.1. NCBI lineage: Eukaryota > Metazoa > Chordata > Aves > Passeriformes > Dicaeidae > Dicaeum > Dicaeum eximium. Next base: position 136,488 of record VWZP01001140.1, read on the forward strand.
CAAATGAAAACATCATTCCTAATTAGATCATATTACTGATTTAAGGCTATGATTTGTGTGCTGCTCCAACAGTGCAGTCTTGCAGATTCTAATGTAAAAACACAGCAGCACGACACATGACAAGATCAACTGGATATATCACACTGCTCATCCTGGAACACCAGCCTGGAAAGCAGCTCTGGATGTGCACTACAGACTGCCCTGAGCAAGAATGCTGCAGCACACTGCCCATGGCAAACACCAGAGGTAGACTCTGGGTGCCTGCAGATTTACAGTCCTCCTGCAGCATGCTTATGATACACCCAGTTTAGTTTAGTTTTTCTCACTGCACCTCTCCAGAAGATGATAGATGATATTTAACTTGTTTGAGCCCATCAACAGTTTTAAACTGAACATGACCTGTGAAAGAAGTCATTATAACTCTGTTTCATTCCATTAAACATAACTAGTTTATTGTCAGGAGAACAGGCAGTCTCTCTGGGTTCCGGGCTCACTTCAGTATTTTGCATTTAAACTGCATGGATCAGTGATTTGGTTCATTTACCAATGAAGATAGAATAATATTGCAAAGTTAAAAGGTGCTTCATCAGATTCCATTAAGTCAGAGCACATTCATACAAAAATATATACATTGAAACACAAAGAGAGATATGATCTGTGCACCTTCAGTTCTTTTCTTTTGCCACACTCCATTCTGGTAGCATGCACTCTTAACTCAAGGCCAGAGCTGCTCTGTTCAAACCAAGGGAGTCCAGCATGAGTGAGGTGAACCAAATAGGAGGCCCGCAAAACAGAGAGACCTAAGCAACAATCAAAAACTCCAAATACTGCCTCTGTTTTTGTCTGATACACAATTCAATGGGTTAAACAAACACTGGAAGTTTTTTAAATACCACAGGGTTAAAAGAACACAGACTTACTAAACAGAAAAATAACATAAGACAACATAATCAGATACATAAAAAAGCCATGATGTCCAAATATGTTCTTTGTTTTATTTTTATTGGTATTGGTATTCACTTTACAAAGTATGACAAGCCTTTTCTAGCCCCATGCTAGATTTTCAGACTTTAAATCTCTCCAAGTGCAGACATAACACTGTTGTGGGATTCTTGCAACATGATCTTAAGCTTATTAGATAACTTGCATTCCTGTTTATTTAATTTTTAAAAAATTAATCACTAAAAGACTGCATGAGATTACTTATCTTTAAATGTAATGAGTACTCAATTTCAGTCCATATTGCTCCTGTTTTTCTAAAATTAAAGAGGAATACAGTATTTCCTAACTCAACATAAAACAGCTGAGTGAAAAAAGGCAGGTAAAAGTCAGGCTTGTGAGGGAGGCAAGGGCTGGCCAGCTTTAATACACAAACCGAAGTCTGATAGTTTAGAGAAGTTTGAGACAATAGAATTTCAGTTGACATGAAAAGACTAATTCAGACAGGAAGAGAAAAGAAAATATACTCCTGTCTGTGGGGGAAGACCAACAGAATTAGTGCCAGGCTCCCAGACAAGTGTCTCATCCGTTTATTTTTATTCTGAGTGGTTTAGTGGTTCATGAAAACAGGATAAATTTAAATAACTAGTGCAACGGCCAGTATCTGAAACATCACACACTTTACACTTGCTTCCTTTACTAGAAATCAAATTCCTTTTTGCAGTCTCTCTAATGCAAACAAAGATGAATGGCAAAAACGTGCACAGGTAGACTGTGAAGTACATGAGTGTGCACATATACACACAACCACACATGCACATTTACACACGCGCTACAAATGCACATGCAGCACACACGTATAAAAGCTTTAACAAAGAAGCCAACCTTTAGCTACTTACTTTATGCAAAGAATGTTAATAAAAGGCAATATTTTTGGTTAGGTAATGAAAGCTAATTGGGAAATTATTCATTTCCCACTCTCCCCACTGGAGCATAATAGACATACAACAAATGTTATTCATGATTCTACACGATGCGCTCTGATTCACCCCCTTCTTTCTAATGGGCACTTCAGAGGAAATAAGGGTTACTCTTTTCCATTTATAATTTCTAATTGACTACCAGTGCTTTCTTGTGGTCAGAAGTATACAAAATAGAGTTAGAAGCAGCCTATTAAAAACAAGCTACAATCAGACCGCTGCTCTAAACTACTGTCAGCAATGATCAGAAAGTCCTGATTTCCTTGTTAAAAGACAGAGGCATAATTGAAGCAATATCTTCACTTCAGATTGATTATTCGGTGACCCTTATCCACATCTTCATTCAGCAATTTGAATTTTAATGAAAGTAAATGGAATAATTAGCATTTCAAAGTGTGTTTGATACACTGAATAAAAAAAAGAAAAATACTTTTATGTATAATCTATACACAAAAGAAAAAGCATTTGGGAGGACACAGAAGATATGAAGTACAGTTGTAGTGTCTTCATTAGAATAACTAAAACAACTGCTTGCTCCAGCTGCATAATTATACAAGAGAATAATGTGTTATTAAGCTATGACTTCTCACCTTTATTTTATGTAGTGTGAACAGCTAGCGTTTTCATTGTTATGTCTGTCTTCTCCAGTTATAAAACATAAACACTGGCTGCCCACAGCTATAAAATCTCTGTACTGGGCTAATACCACTGCCAGTAAGGGTTTCACAAGAGGGGCTCCACACACCTGTATTTGTAGATGACTAAGAGCAGGACACCTCTAAGCACAGTGGTGATGAGTTTTTCTGCTGTCATTCTTGGTGGTATGTTTGGCTATTTCGGTTTTGGTGGGCGTGTTTTGGTTGGTTGGTTGGTTTGGTGGGTGGGTCTTTTTGTTTTTAAAAACAACAGCTATTTTTTTAATGTAAAAATAAAAATGGTGGTTAATATTCAGAGTCTTGAACCAACATGCAGAAAAAGATGTGGGCAGCAAGGATGGGAAAATGTCTATCATATCAAAGGTACCTGTTACCATGGCTGCAGAAGCAGACTGGCAGGTGGTATGCAAAGGAAACTATGTTACTTAAATAGAACAACAACAAAAAAAAAGGAAAAAACAAATACTGAGCCTGCTTTGGGGAATAGATACAACACAGACATTAATTACCCCATTAGTCTTCCTGGCACAGTGCAAGCAAAAGTCTTCAGGTAGAAACCAGCTTTTATGAAGGTCAAGCTACTGAACTTCACCACTGCCCACAACTTTTGCCCACCTGATGGAAATGAGTTAATGCAAGAGAGAAAGAAAAAGAAAAGCTATTTACAAACTGTCAGAGCTAAAATGGAAAGACCACATACCCCAATGATTGCGTTCAGTTCTGCCATGGTCACTTGTTTGGCACGCTCCACAGCCTGCACCACTTGTTGCTGGTGCTATAAATGAAGATCAGAAACAGAATAAAATTATTTGTTTTCTAAATTATTAAGCACAGATTCTTACTTTTACTGCTTTTATTTGCTTTTCTAAGACATGCAGGATCCAAAGTAACTGTTCTCTAATAGTCACATTGTGTGTTGATAAGCAGAAATATATAGGCAAGGGGAGGATTTTTATTTTTATGGAATTTTTTGGGAACTACATCTTTGCTCTCTGAAGAGGAACCTGGGTAAATGGGAAACGGTCTTCCTTTTGTTCATCAGCACAGTGCGCTTTTGAATTTAAATGCCATCTTCAAATGTAAGCCTCTTTCCTTACATCCATGGAAACTTTATGAATAAACCCCACCCAGTTTTCTGAAAAGAAAGGTATATCTTTTCAACAAGCACATGGCAACTACATCACTGAAGAATATACAGACTCTCTTCCTAGGTACATTTCAAAGCAGCTCAACCATAAGAAAAATTTAAAATGACATTCACAAATCTGTCAAACATGTGAAAGAGAACTAATTATTTCAATCCTCAACATGTAAATTTTAATAGCTTTAAAAAGTCCATCAAAAACACATGGTCTAATTAACAACAGTTTACAAGCCCCAGTGGTTGTATCAGTTTGAGTGATACTGTATTCCTGCAGTAAATTCAAAATTGCTGTATGCTGAAAGCTGACTGGTATTTATTTGAAAACATCAACTACAAACAAAATAAGGTTCTCATCTTGCAACCAGATCCATGCCTGTTCAGACCTCCACCAGTGGCAAATTAATCTTCACAGGCAGCTTTGCAGAATCAGGATCACACAGAACAAATAGGTGCAAGGAGGGGTCATGGAGAACTGTGAGTAGGTTGTGTGATCTGCACTGAGAGTGAGACATCGTTGATTTACAGCCACAGGCTGAACAGAAAAAGGAGGGAGGTCTTGACTATCTGGAGAGGTGCAAAAACTGCAATAACGAAACATCAGCTTTGCATCAAAACCAACATCCAGACGTTTTTTGGCACGAAGTTTAAGGGAAAGGTTGAGAAGGCCCCTTTAAAGATTCAAGTTGGCCCGCCCATGGCTGCGTATATGGGCAGAATGGAGCCAAGGTACAGACCATCTTGGACAGCAACTCCTCCTGTGCATCCTTAGCAAAGCAAGAAGCTGCATAAAACAAAATGAGGACCCTCAAGCCCACCTCCAACACAGGAGTTAGATGAAGAGCATCGGGACTCCCCAGGGAGCACCCTAAGCCCCGCTGCAGGAGGGGCTTTAAAAGGAGGGGCTGTAAAAAAGGGTGCTGCTACTTCAGGGGCTTGGCAGGCTCAGATTTCACAATTCTCAGTGCAACACACAAAAATGGCATTTTCACTTACAAGCCCTCTTGCATGGAAGTTCTCAGGGCAAGGAAAAACAAACCTAAAAATCCACCCATAACTGTATGTCCTGGTTTTGGCCTGTACAGAGTTATTTTACACAGCAGCCATGAGGTTTGGGTGTGTCTGGGCTGTTCTATACCACCCCACCTCATTGCTTCAGGGCAAAAGTAAGGGATTCTTGGGCTTCTGGAAGAAATGTCTTTTGGTCCAGGAAAGCATGGCAGCTGGAGAGTCTGTCTTTCATTGGTTTTTGGTCCTGGGCTCGGTGAAAAATTTTGCTTGTACATCAGCCACTCTCTGTATTTTTTGTTATTAGCATTGTTGCAGTTACTGTCTGTTTTCTTATCTCACTGCTGTGTCCAGTAATTTGTTCTTATCTCAACCCATAATCTCTGACTTTTTTCTCCCATGGAGGAAGGTGGTAGGGGAAGTGGCTGCATGGTTTTCTTTTCAGTGGGAACACTACACTGGGGAGTGCCATTCCTAACCAACGACACCAAGAAATTCTGAACCCTAACTAAGAAAAACAGATAAATGCAAGTAATGAAGGTCGTAATTTAGAAACACTCCTGGAAGGAAGAAAATTGTTTTAGAGGTTTTTTTTAAGCAAATGAAGGAAATTACCGGAGACCACTTAGAATACTGCTACTTTGTAGCTGTAAACAGAATCACAGAAGTTCTAGAACTTTGTATAACTAAGTGCCAATATAAACCAAATCAGCCCAATCTGTTTTACAAGGAGACAGTGTAAAGACTAAAAAGCAGGTTGAACATCAGCAAACATGTTCTTGGTATTCAAGAAAAAAAAATTTTAAAATTAAAAATCCAGTGTATCCCTGCCACAGATACCAAAAAAAACCAAATCATGATATTCAAGCACCAAGTTCCTGATAATGTGTTATCAGCTCCAGGTTATCACTTGTTAACAATAGGTACAGCTTTCATCGATTATATAGCTGTAAGCCTGGTGACCCAGGACTCTATATGTCAACAGGGTGATTATAAAATTTACACCACTATTTTCTGGTAGAAGTCATCATTCACACCATGGAATTTTTCATCAGTTCATTAAAAAACCCAAAGGAACAAAGCAAAGTTTTAAAAATATTTACTTTTTAAAATAAAAACATTTACTGAGAAGTTTATAGTCATCTTCTCTTTCTTACCATTTCACAGGCAATGCTTTTTACACTGAGGTAAAGAAAGCTCTTGTATATATATGAGCATTCTATTCCAACATCAATTTACTTAAATCCTGTTCTCAAGAGAAGAAAAAAACTTCGAAGGCATCTACAAAAGCTGGCCTAAACTTATCAAAATTATTGTAGAAATTACTTCAATTTGCATCCAGGATTTGGAAAATAAGTCAACTCCACAAGAGTTAGAGTGTTTTCTGTTTCCTTACAGCAAACACATAAAGAATAGCTCTCAGAAGAATTTGGGAAAAATCTTATTTCATTCTTAGTCAGAGGAAGAGAAGATCAAGGGATGGGCTACCAAAACCCCACTTTCAGATTTCTGCTAGAGCAGGCACACAATCCATCTTTCATTGAGTCTAATAGGTTTGGGATCAAGAATTCATAGAGAGGAGAAAACGCAAGGGCATAACATTGAACCTAAATTAGGTACAGTAGAGACAATTAAAACTCTCCTATTGCCAGCTGCTTTAACATTGATTTAATCTTCAGTGACTTTGTATGCAAAAAACTCAAAATAGATGGTCTGTAATTAGCCTTTCCATCACTTCCAGCTCATTGCAGCAACAGAGGAGGCATCTCCTCAGCTCCCAGAAAAACCCAGGTGGGGCATGCCTGGAGTGACCCTGGCACTGCTTCAAGTTACAGACAAAAACCACACACTTGTGTGAAAAAAGGCACAGGAAAGCCCATGCGGGGTTTGAAGAGCTGTCTGCTCACAGCCTTTCTGAAACTGGGGCAGGCTGGGGCTCCATGTTACAGCCATGGCTCTGGAAACGGCTGGGGATCTCTACACGTAGAGAAGGAGCCCAGCTGGTTCCAGGGACCCACGGCAACCCAAAACCAAGGTGAGGGTCAGGGAGCCCAGGGAGCACAGAGCAGGATGGCAGCTGGCTGGCCCAGCCTGAATTGGTACCCAAGGATGGATGGTTCCAATGCCTACCACGTGCCTGAACCCCCTCCTGAGCCAGCACACCAGCCACAAGCAGCATTCTGTTAAAACCAAGCTGTACACATCCGCCTGTCCATCAAGTGATCACGCAGCGATTTACAGCCAAGTAAAAACAGCAACAACAAAAACGGGTTGCTTTTTCCCCAACCAAATATAGCCATGGGGTTGCAACTTTCACACACATTTAATGCTAGCCTTCCTCTGTGCACACAAGCAAATGACAGATCTGGGGTTTTTTCAGCTGTGGGAAAACAGTATTTTGCACAGCATTTAACATGCCAGAGCAATGAGCTAATACCCTGCCCCACCTGCCATGCAGACTAGTACTGTTTCTCCTTTCTAACTTCTCCCCTTGTTTCTTCTCCCCTTTTTGCATTCTATAATGGGCAGCGTGTCTGTACTTGCCTCGTTTTGGAAAATCACTTACTTTTAAGTCTGTACAGTGTGTAGCAACAGCTACAGAGGCCACAAGAAGAATCTAGGCTTTTTCACCATCACATTGTCTCACCACACAGTTGTCACCTAGCCCTGGCTTATTCACAGGCACTGCAACATGGTGGAAAATTCCCAGGCCTTTTATAACATGTCAGAGCTCTCCACAACTCCCAATGACAGGGGAGCTGTGCTGACAGCAAGTGAGCGGCCAAAATTCCCCCAGGCACGGACACAATTATACTGGTGTTAAAAACCCCTAATTACAGCCTGTCTTCAGGATCACCACCAATATCCAAAGCAAAACTCACTGAAAAATTTGCTTTGAAGGAGCAAGGAGCCTCTGCTATTCCTTATTTGTATTATTTCGTTGTTAAATGATATGTTTAGAGATAGTACAGGTCTTGCTTAAGAGCTGCAGCACTACCCTTCTTGGAAGCCCTATCTAGAGGCAGCATAATGAGACAAGGCCATGCTAAAAATGAATTGGAATTGGAAAACAAGTACACATTTACCATGAAGTACAGCACACACGTAAAAGCTAGAAGGGACCAGTTGGGCCACTGCATCTGGGCACCATAACTCAGACAAGATATATAGCTACTTCAGAAAAATGTAAGAGCATTATTAGCAATATATGCATAAATTGCTAATGAGATGCATTCCTTGGCAGAAAGATTACAGATCTCTCAGAGTTTCTTTGTATTTACTGTTCAGCTGTAGTCTGGGGCAAGTCTTAGATGAAGGCAAAAGAATTAGTCTTCTCAACCTCACATCTCAGACCAAAAGCTATTTCCTCTTGATCAGTATGTAAGAACTCCTGCTCTGCTTCTACATAATGAATCTCACACTACTCGTTCAAATTTACTGGACTTTAGAAACATCCCTAGGGGAAGTATGTACAAAGAAGAGCAAGCATTATTATGGTCCACATCAACCTCTTAAAAGGAAAACCATCAACTGATATCAAAATGTTTGAAAAGAGAAGACTCCAAGCAAAATTTCCTTTTGATGTTTGTTTACATGTATGCATGCCAGTGCTTGGAATTTTATTATACTAGAAGGTACGTCTGACCACCTTAATGTGCACAGGGAACTGAAGATGCCTGTTAAAAAGTAACCCATCTAGCTTGTTATTGGCTAATTCACTGGCAGTTGGAAGGGAAAGTGAACCTCCCAAAAAAAGTTTATTACAGCCTTCTTCAGCCTTACAAAATGCTTACATTGAGGCACGAAAGTTGACAGGGATCAATACTTGCCTCTCAAGCAGCTTTTGCAAGTAGTGCTGAGCTCCAAGTTGCCACAACTACAGCATCTGCTGTACATCAGCCAGCTTGCATGTGTTTCATTAATATAAACATAAGCAGTATTTACTCAAAATAAGGTAACTGTGATATGTATCTCCAGACACACTGAAGAAATGCGACTATCCAACACTCGAGGTCATTCAGCACTTAGCCCACAATGACAGCCAAAGGTTGCAACCAGCCACACATACCACCTTGAGCAGACAGGAACCAGCCCCAGCTTGAAAGCCACGGGTTGTGAAAGTGTCAGACTCTGCCGAAGCTGGTAAATTCAGCTGAGAAGTGCCAATTAGCAGAGGCACTGTCTATGGCTATAGACGCAAAATTAATTGCATGGCAGTGGCTAGGTCATTCAAGCATGGGAACATTGAACTATCTACCAACTGCAGCAGATAAAACTAAATTAACTGAATGACCACAAGCTACACCTTTGCAGCCAACCCTTTCATTTTATGCCATAGGAACTACTTTGAGCGCACTGGTATCTCACAACATCACACAAAGGTGGAAAATGACTGTTGCAACACAGGAAGCCCAAAACCACAGCAGAGGTTAAACATACATTGCCCCTAAGGTCCATCTCACATTTTTGACCACAGAATCACTCTTTCCTACAAAAATGGGAAGCTTGTGTTTCTTGGTGCTGTTTTTTAGTGTCTGTCTAAACTGGAATAAATGTAAAAAACAAGATACTAGTTGACTGTGTGTTTAGGCAGGTTAGAAATTTGGTTTTAAATATACGCTTAGATGATGTACAGCACGTAAAACTGACTGAGGCCTGGAGAATTTACTGAATCCTTTACTGGACTGCCCCTAGAAACAAAGCAGACAGTAGTACACAGTAGGGTGATATATTATAAATGCATCCTTTTCACTGGATCTCTAGCGATTTTGCCCACAATTTCTTACATCTAAGTGAGTTATCACAAGCCATTGATTCCTTACAAAGTTAACAAGCAATAAGACAAGTTAACCTGGTGCTATTATGAGGCAATAATGTTGCCATCAGTGCATGCAACCACTGTATTTTGTTCATTTTTCCCTCAGGCACAATATAAAGAAGCCTGATCACATTTTTCAGCCACTATTCCACAATTAGACTGTATGTAAAATGCATAAACAGCAAAAGCATGCTGCAATTCAATTCTCTATTAATCTGGATGATGAAATAGACTTCCATTAAGACATTAGCTTTTTCAAGACACAAATTAGAGAGAAACCAAGACTATCAGTACACTCAGACCTGAAGCTCAGTTCCCTTTTGACACACCAGTGTATGCCAATATAGACTGATTTAAATATGTATTCTTACTAGTAGAGGTCAAACAATCATCAAGATTTTCCTAAACCCATTACAGAAAAAAGCCACTGGCAGTTGCACTGTCAAGACACATGAAAAGCTTTTTACTGCTTCCCCTCTCAATCCTTCCCTGCTATCTATACATGGTATGTTATCTCTGCACAGCAAATAAAACCGTGTAACTACACCTATAGAGACTCTGAAGCAGTCAAAGTACAAAACAGCTACTTGGTTTAGATCTGTGCAGGACTTGAATTCTGGTCCTCCAGCAATGGAGCAAGAATATTATACATAATTTCGTTTCCACAAATCCATCTTAATAAGCAGAGAGTACAGTGGCACTCACAAACACTGTCAGGTACTAGTTTTGATGGCATTATTCTTATTTCAAACACACACAGACACACACACAAAGCTCATTAGCTGAACAGCAACATGGAGCACACAGCCTCTCCAATTGCAGCCAGCTGAGCAGCTCTCTTGAAAAGCATTGGCATTTTATATAACAACTGAAAAGCCAGGAGAAAGTCACATCATGTTCTCAGGCACGATGTTTTACAGATGCAATACATAAAAATACACCTTCCAATTTTGTCTTTGCAGGTACATATGGTATTGAAATGAAACCATGTGCTAAACTGATGCACACTAACCTGCACCAACAAATCCCAGTGTCCAGTCCCTTTCCTTCATAGGTGTGGAAAAGGGAGGCCGTTACGCACCCAAGGTTTCCTTTCATGAACCACACTTCCTGTTTACTTCACACGTGCCAGCTGCTCAGAAGCTTCCTCATTAGCTCCCATCAACTCCCCTAAATCCCAGTGCCTTTCAAATTATCTACAGTGCACTCACAATAATACTAGCAAATCATAATTTGGAGAAAATTAATGGTTAGAGAAATTAGCTCACAGTGAGTTTCAATTTTCTGTTTATATTCCCCAAATACACAAAAACATAAAAGGATTTAAGGTAGTAAGTAATCAGGGATACAGAGAGAAAAAAGCCAACATAAAAACTGTGTTTCTATGCCTGCTGTGTTGAACATCATTATTCATGTACCAAAACAGAAGTTTCTGTTGAACTTTAATGTTCATTGCCAAGGAGGTAGATCAATTTTGCCTTTCTAGCATTTTTGCAAGCTGTCTTTGATTTCAGACCCACAAAATCATAATTGCAAGAAAAACTATATTGTACGTTAAAGGAAAAATACTTAAACTAAAATTCTGCTTTGACATTACAACACATTCCATTTCATAAATATATTTAAATGATATTATAATAGCCTTATAGAAGATAATAACGATAAAGTGATAACAGCACAATGGGAAGTAATCTGCAAGTGACAAGAGATTCATAAGGAAACAGTCTCAACACAAAGTCCCACTTTCATAATAGATACAATGATGCAATTGTTTAGAGCAGAAGCAGTACAAATAACTACCTACCTCTTGGGACAGGAAGGGAATGACTTGTGCACATATAGCATTCAGTCTCTTGACAATTTCTGCCTGCAAGTCACAAGAAAAAAGAAGTTCAATTACATAAATTCTCAAATGCAACTGTCACCCATAAACCCTGAAGAGACATTTGTTTTCTTTCAACTCTGGCCATCCTCTGGCCAAGACATGTTCTCAAAATAACAAAAGTGTTTGCACACGGATCCAAATGTACTTAGGAAGCTAGTAATTTCTGGCTATAATCTTTTACTTAAAAACCACTATTTCAAACTGATACAAAGAATAGTTAATTTTGATTACATCATCACGGGAATTTAAAGAACAGAATCTTCAGGAGATGTAACAAAAAAGATAAACAAAATTCTGTGTATCAAACTAAACTCTCTCCTATGACGCAAAAGGAAGGATCATTTCAAATAAGAGCAATGTCATTGTAAGCAAAGGGAACAAATACACCATTTACTTGTAACAGCGCATATCATGAAAACATTAGCATTGGAATATACAATCTTACTGATAATCATTCTACCATATATTTCAGAAAGGAATACTGCAGTCTTGTAACACACTTCTGCTGTTATCTATTCTCCTGGTTGGTAGTAGTTACTTTCATGTGGCAACTCTAAGCACAGATTAATAATACACGATGTTTTATTTTCATACCAGAGATCAGTTCTCTGTATTTAATCTGAAAATCTCAATAGAGACAGAGGAGATCTGTTCAGATAACACAAGAATTACAACTCCAGAAGCAGAATATTCAAATCCACATAAACTTTCCTACCATAAATCACAATCTTCTTACAGTAAATTCTAACCAGAATCAGTTCCTCGTTTTACGATCAGACACAATGCTTTTCCTCTTGCAAAGTCACGAATCATGTGATGAAGACATACAAACATGCAATTTAACATTCCTTCTTCTAAAAGCAAACCTTCCAGCCTTTTTGCTACGCTGTCTTTTAAATGGAAAACACTCGGAAAAGAATCAGAAAGGCTCACAAGTAGCAGTAAAAAGTCAGAAGTTCATATAAAATAAATTTGGGTTCAAGGAATATTGCAGTTAGAGAGCTACGTAACCAGCAGACATGGTTTGCAAGAGGTAAGAGCACATGTGAAACTAACTCTGCCCCCTTGTGCATACTGTGTGATACATATGACTTAAAACATGCTATATTGGAATACAACTTCTCCCTTTCTCTGAAATCCATCTAGATTGCCATATGCTATTTATATGGCAATTTCTATGTTAAACTGTCTTGTATCTCCCCACTGGTCTTCGCTGTTTATCCAAGTCCTCATTTCATGAAATTTATGCATTTTAATAATTTTATTTGTCTACTATATCTTTTCTATTTATTCAGCAGCATAGGTACATTATAGGATACTTTATAATATATTCTGTTCAACAAAAATCTAAATTATCCACAAATTTCAAATGCACCTATAATATCAGATATCCCACAAGGCAAAATTTAAAATTCCTTTAAACAGACAGCATTCACTACACTAGTTGACAAGGAAATTTGTCAACTACTTGTTGTACAGAGCAGCACAGGGAGTGACAAGATGTGTGCACCTAAGCTTCAGCCAGAAAGGCTGCACAATCCAACACAGCATTACTTGAATAACAGTATTTGATTAAGGAAATGTAGACTGTAATACAAGGCACAGCTGTAAAGTATGTGTTCTTAGTGGTTCAAGCACCATTAATCTAGTAATTTCCAGATTTTAGGGTCCAGCCACACTGCTATTTTTTTGGAGCAATGCCCCGAGTGCCCTAAAGCCAGAGAGAAAACAACACATTCGATTCTTCGAGGCTTTTCCGCATGAGCAGAAAATTCCCAAGTGCCCATCTTGGCGTAAGCTAAAGCCCCTCTGACCTGCCATTTAATACACACATGTGCCTTCATAAAAAAAAAAGGCACATCATGCTTTCTTCTGCTGCAAAACATCTCCTCCCCATCTTTAAAATGCCTGTCACAACCTTGCCCTGCACAGCTCCATGGGGGTAGCCTTTGGGAAACCCCTTTTCTAGCTCAGCTGTTTCAGCTGGATACCTTTACTGCACTGCTAAGGAACTGAGAACAAAACCAGCTTGAAGTGCCATGCAGGAGCTCAGTGTCTGATTTTAAAAAGCTTGTAGATTCATAGATTTTTAAGGCCAGAAGGGACTGTTACAATTGTCTTATTTGACCTCCTGGGTAACACAGGCTGTAAAACTTCACTGGCTTCCCCATCAAACCCATAAAATTACGTTCAGCTAGAATATAGCTTAGTCAACAAAAATAATTTTATTCAATTCACTTTGAGGCATTTCTTCTCAAGTAAGGTATTCAACCATAGATATTTCAAGTTATTTCAGTGATGATGTTTTTCTTTTTGATCACTTCTCTCCCCCCTCCTCAACAGAAGTATGTCTCTTTTCTACTGCTCTTCTGGCCAAAATTTGGCTGAAATGTATTTCCTCAGTATTTATATAAAAAATTCACCTCTGGCAGATTCTGAACCTGGGAAAAGTCCAGCTAAAAAGAGTTTTCTAAAAAGCTGTAAGTAACTGAAAACAGGTGGCTGAATATGCAGTTACACAACTGCAATAAATCTCTTTATATCAATCCCACTGGAGTGCAGAACAAGTTCTTTCATTCTGAATGCAGGGAAGTGAGCTGATGGAGACAGCACCCAGCTCAGCCTATGGAGAACAAGAATAGGTAAAACAGTGATGTTAAACATTCCTCAGCAGCATTTCTATCCTAGGCCAGTCACAACAAAGCCAAAAAGCCCTTGCTATGCTGAAGTGTTTGCATTTTTTCCTTATTAAAACAGTCTTCACTTTCCCTAACAAAGAGCATCCCCAGTTGCATGGTTGTGCATACAGTTATCCAAACTCAGGCAGCAAGGAAACAGCCCAGCTGAGCAGCAGCAGACTGCAGAGACACAGCATGACTGAGACATGGCCTGCCTACCTTTGGAGACCACATGCAGTCTGAAGGCATAAAGGAAAACACTGTGTACATGCACAAGTGATAGGAAGGTACACGTTCTGTACCAAGAAAAGTCTCACACCAGACATTTTCACACAGTAAATACTAAGTACACTCTGTCTCAATACTTCAACTGTTTCGACAATTAACTGCAGGAGATAATGCCACAGCAACAGGCTTGATTGTCTTGTACAAAACATACAAGAGAAAGGAGTTAGCTGCCAGAAGCTAGGTGAGTGGGTTTCTTGAGATGCTGCCCTGAAGCTTGAAGGTGTAGGTACTGATGGCATAGATTAGCATCTCAGTAGACCTATTCCTGGTACCCTTGGAGGAAGCCTGGAAACTCACTCTGACATAAGGTAAAGCACAAATTCACATTTCTACTCACCCACATTTTTAAAACTCTACATTTGAACGACAGTTCAGGATTTCTTTTTTCTGTTAGGCATCAGGTCAATGGGTTTTTCATGATCAGTCTAACTGCCAGGACAAGGAAAAAGTATGATTTCATAAAACCAGGCATCCAATTCCTCACATGGAAAGTCAAAGTTGCCCCGGAAACACGGCTGCTTCCACAGTCATCTAATTTTGCCTCTTTTGTCCCACAGGACCAGGCTTTAGAGAGGCTTCATTTATTTACAGGCCCTTCCACCGGGCTTCAGTTATCAGCCAGCAATGCTGTGGACACACACACTTCTAATGGCCTGTGTTTTGAAACCAACTCTAATCTGATGGCGCAGTGCCCAAACTCCTTTTCCAGCATAGCCATTAAAGGATGTAGGTTATTGCTGTTGTCACCATTGATATTTGTCATTGTAATGTAATTAGGGCCCTAAAATGATGCATTACAGCCCTTGGCACAGCTTCTATTAAAATCTTTTCTTCTGCTCACTGAACTGCGACCGGCTTTCTGATGAATAACAGACAGACAGCTTTAGGGTGAGGAACAGATTCATCAAAGTAGTATTTTCCAGCTCTGGAAATAAAATAAATAAATAAATGAGTATGAGGGCAACCTAAAAAGAAAAACACAAGAGGGGGGTGAGGGGGAAGGAAAGCAAACAGCATACTTGAATTTCATCTGACCACTTGAAATTCTGATTGCATCTAATGAATCTTTCTTAGGACAATATATTCCCAGGCTGTGAATCACATGGTTAATCAGGGCTCTAATCTGCTATCCATCAGCCTATGCCAGCACTGTAAATTCCAATTACATTTATAGGTTATGTGGGTCATGCATTCCCAAACAACTATATTCACGGATATTCCATGTAAACTGGCATGTTTTCTGAAATGCTGTTGTTAGTGTTACTGAATGTTATAATACTATTCAAAGCTTTATAAAAGCTCCTGATAAACAACTGCTAAATTATTGCCTGTGGATACAGCGTGACGCTCTGAAATAGCATTAATGGCCCAATAAAAGGGTGACTGTTCATGCCAAAATATAAAAAAGATAGCTTTTGCTGCCAGTTTGTCAAATCTGTTAACAAACACCGACACTTCTATTACTCCTTTCCCTGAACACAAAAGATGCTTGGTTTTGCATAAAAACACACCAGCATGGAACCAGAAAAGATGAAGGAAAGGCAGAATGGAAAGGCTTGGGCTCGAATCGCCTTTTTGCTTACATAATGCGAGTTTGTATTGTTTGCATGCTTTGGGAGACACCTTCAAGACACCGTTTTAAAAATTTTGGTATTTTCTCATTGACACGTTCATGACATCATTTTTAAAAAGGGAAAGATTAAATATTTATTAACTACAATGTTAACTTTTTTCTTTTTTTCTATATATAAGGAGATGTTAATAAAATCACTGTGCCGGAATCTGATCCCAGTAAAGCTATGAAGACCCATGTCAGTTAACAGTCCCCTCAGCATTGTTGCAGGGATTCAACACAAAAGCTTAAGTTTCTGATTCAGACAGTGAAATCCTTTTGACCTGACGGTTAAATGGTACTTTATTTCCTAAATACACCCAAAAACCTGACACCTTAAGCTCTCAGGTGCCTAAAACGTGTTCTGAAAAATGTTCAAAGGTAAGTCTGTAGACAAGACTATACCTTAGGCCACCAGGAGGTGACCAGTCTATGAAGGGAGCTCAGTAAAGCTGGTCCTTGGAGTACAACCATGACTCCACAGCTATCAGCTGTGGGAAAAGAGGAGGATGTGATGGACCATTAGAATCCTAAATCCCTTTCAGAATGCCAGTGTAGTGGTTTAATTCAATTTACCCTTGCCACACACAGCTAAAATAGGACATAAGCACTCAGTTAAATATGTTCAAGTGCCTTAATTAGCATTTTAGCATATGTCCAAATTCTTAGCACTGATGGAGATTAAAAAAGAAGCCAGAGTCATATAAACTCCAGATAGTAAAGTATTCAGGAATGTTCTAACAGATAGGGAGTTCAGAATAAATTTGTTGCTCAAAAATATCTATTTGCACTCCCTTTTTCCTGGGAAAATAAAACCATAAATGATTCTGTGGAAAAAAGAAAATTGGGATTTTATTTATAGCACATAAACTTTGGGAAAATATTTCCACTATATTTCACAAAGTTCCATGGTTATTACAATTATAAAAAATTGCTGGTAAAGAATTACCACTGGAGGCTCTAGGTTTGTCAGTGGAATGGAAACAAAACTACTATATATGTATTGTTGAAATAAACCAGAATAATAAAACATTATTGGGAAACCCATTTCAGCAGCCAGTAGGAAGAAGAATATATGCAATTACGCTTTCAGAGAAATAATCTGCAACAACTGTTATTTCAGGTTTAATTTGTTCTACACAATGCAGCCTTTGCCAAAAAGATCAATCTAGTTTATTAAGTGCTTACCAAGAACACATGTACACACCCTAAACAAGCATTTCACAAATTAGTGAGAACAAAAAAACATCATTACACTGTATGAAACATATCATGATCCTGAATAAAGCAAGCAAAAAAGCTAATCTTAGTATTTCACAGAAAATTAACTCTTCATTCATAAAGAAGAATGTGTTTTGTTTTAATCACAGACTTTTGTCTGGAAATGCTTACTCCAGTTCTACAGAACTGGAGGAAATACTACAAGCCTTGAATATGAAATTTCTCTTCAGCCCTAAAGGAATGGTGTTTGGAAACCAAGACAAAAAAAGCCTAGCCTTGTAGTCAAGGCAAGTGGAGGGAAAAGATCTTTTTCCTTCTGTGGCAAGAAGGATATTAAACAAGAAAGGTCTTCACTAAGCCAATTGCTAATGCTGAGCAGAATGCACATACAAGATGAATGTAACCACCACCACCAGACTGCCAAACAACCACAGGTACCATTCTCCACCACACTTTCCAACCAACTTTTTTACAAACAAGCTCATAAAGTGATATAACTTTGCCTTTGCAAGTTAATTTAGTGTTTTGTAAGTTAGTTTAATTGCCTATTTTGCAAAAAAATACTACAAACAGCAGCATAAGCAATAAACTGGAGTGGCAGACTTCTCAAAATCAATTTTCTAATGTACATACAGCTCTGTGGGCTGCTGAAGCGAATTTATAAGACACAGCTTTTATTTAATGTCTCAAGAATCACATGGAGCTGAACTGAGCACGAAAGGATACATCCTGAATCATTCATGATTAGGACAATAAAAAGCAAGTCAAGTAGGGTGACATATAAACATGCATCAAGCCTGTCACCTGATTAAGTTGACGTTTTTTTGTTAAAATCAACTTACATCAGCAAGTAGGGAAAGAGAAATGCACAGCCTGGAGATTACCAAAGTTCTTCAGTTGCTCAGGCAGCCACGAAGCTGCATCCTGCCCTGCCCTGACATATGTACCTTCAGAGCGTCCAGAATAAAGGCTGCAAGTGGAACTTGAAATGACAAAGACTGGCTTCAATTTCTCTTCCTCAAAGGTAGCAGGAAACACTTGCTGAAAAATCAGACAGAAATGAGCAAAAGGACACTGCCACAGGAAATGCTGTTTCTGTCAGTGGAGCTTTGAAGTCCTCTTTAAGGTACTATGCCTTCACCTACAAGCAATCCTCAGCATTTCACAGCAATACTTTTCTGTGAAATATGTCCTCATTACATAGGGATGAGAAGTTTCCACCACTCTCTACCAATTTTTAAACTGTGACTTCACAGTTTAAAAAAATAAAGAAAAAAATGTTTTAATCTTATAGACCTATGGCACCCCACTAAGGCAGCTTCAGCTCGAACTTCAGTATTTTGCATCTGTCCCCTAGCTGCAATTAGGTCAGAATTTCCCATTTTAATTTTTCCCACAACTGCTGAAAGACATGCACAATCTCTTACTACTCAATTTCTGCCCTCACCCACTCTGCCAGAGTCTGACCATGGCTGGAAATGGCACAAGCCAGTCTGAGCCTGTCCTTACAGCTATATGCATACATTGGTTTTAGATTCCAGTTTTAATTTAATTGGGGAAGAAAAGTCTCCTATTTATTTATTTACATCACAAGTTTTTTTTATTTGTTTCACAGGGGTGACAGGAAAACTAGCCAGAAAGGAATACAGCAGATCAGTAGTTTTAATGTTATATCATGAAAAAATAAAGAAAGACAAGAAAAGATTGAGAGAGTAAAAATCTATTCTCTGTAGGCCTGTGTTTAACTTGTGGTGGTGACCTTAACTGCTCTGAAAAAATATTAAGGGGGGAAGATTTCATGGAAAAGGTGAAAGTATCTAGCATTTTAATCTAAAAGAAACCATGCTTTTAAAATTTATATATATTGTGCTTACAAAAGAGGACTCTGATTTTTTAAAAAATAATATTGCTATAGAATAAACACTGCAATTATTTTCCCACTACAAAACAGAACTGGCAATGTCCACTTCTGACCCTCGCCAGAAATTCACTTTCATCTGCAAATACATATAAAAGAAGACTCAGAAATAGCTATAGGTAGCTGTCATCCTGCATCCACTCTATATTATGGCTATACTGCATACCCTGGAGCAGCACGCTTCAAATGTTAATCACTTAGAAGCATGTGACATGCTACCAGAACTGCAAAGATTGTGACGGATTTCCAGCTACATCTAAAAAGTTATACTTTATAGTCTCGATACTTGCAAAAAGCACTGCAACCACTGGCAACAGACAATGGTCTACCGAGAAAGAAAATTAAGTTTCTCCAGCAAGTATTGTGCTCTTACAGGTTTTAATGAACTACATAAAAACAATCAATAAACTGATAAAAGCGGCAATCAGAAGTCACCCATAAAAACAAGAAATACAACGTGACTGCTGAACTCAAGTTTGTTTTCTTCTTTCAAACTCATCTGGAAGCCAGGAATCAGTCCAGCATCAGGAACAAGACTGTTATTTCTCTTCCACCTTTGGTTTCCTTGGCCTGCCTCAGCCCTGCAGGCTATGAAAGGTGGAGGTCATAGTTTGTCTGATTCATTGATAATCACACTTGATTGTGTTTGCTTCCAGAAAATAAAATACTAAGAATAAACACTGATCTATTTGATGGATTTGTTAATTCTGTTTACAAGAGTCCTCGGAGTGCTTGGAAATTTTGCTGTGTATTACCTTCAATCATTCATTTCTTCTTCCTACCCAGCAATTTCTCAATACATTACAAACAGCAATCAATTAGCTCAAGAAATAAAAAGATAGAAAGTATTTATTTAAAGGAAACAACATTTTACCTAATTTTCCATTACCGTGAAAATGAGTAATACTCAGATGCAATTTCTGCAGACTAACACAACAGATTTTAGTATTTGAAACAAGAGAAAAAAATATCGCCCCTTTTAAGCCAATATAGAACAGCACAATTTTAACATCCCTGAAAGAGATGAAAAATCAGTGCAGTGGATTCTGTGGCAATGACATTTTCAAGTTTCAATTTTGAACTCTTACAAAGACAGAAATTCAAATAAGGTGTTACTCTCTCACATTTTAAACCAACTTAAGTATGATACCTGCTAATTCTTTCTCAAGATAAAGAAATTATTCATACTCTATCAAATCCCAGTTGCTGGAATAGAGTGATCATCTGAGAAGCAGAGTACATTTAAGACAATTTTCTCCCTTTCTGATTTAAAGAGTTTTTTGTTTGTTAAATCAACATACTACAAGTGAAAGTTTACTAAAATACTAAAAGAGTGTTTAAATAGGACACATTTTCTTTTATTTCAATTTTAAATGCAAGTTTCAGCTCCAGGATCCCCATTCCCTTTCTTTGGAGCATGCTGCCCTGAGAGTACCAGGGAGCCATGGAGCTGGGGAGCTGAGCAGAATACCCAACAGTAAAGACTGGACATCCACACTCCGCACATCTCTGCCACCACTCAGACGATACCGATTCCTATTTGCATTTTTTAGGTAAAAGACTTGCTGCAGCAACCAGCTCAACAGGAGGGGATTCCTGATGCAGTAGAATACTGCTTTCCAAAGAGGAACAACAAAAAAAACTACTATAGTTCCAAATCCTATTGAGAAGAAAATATTTATATGAAGTGTCATTGCTCCTAAATTCAATCATTGTTCATCATAACTACCTCTGCTGAAAATAACTAGTCTGATTTCAGCATTTCTGCAAGCATTTCTGCAATTAGGATTTCTTGCTATTTTTCCTCCTATGTGAAGGACAATGAAAGAATAGGAAATTTAAGCCTTTAACATGTGAATACCTAACAAGTGGTAGTTTCACTAGGGAAATAACTCTAAAATAATCAGGTAGTTTACAATTCTCTTTTTAGCCTTCCTAAGAAGAAGGCTAATTTGCAAAGCAAATGCTAAGACATTTGTAAGACATGCATGCCTAATATGTTCACAAAAATTCCCTTGTCCAAGACAGTTGGATACACTAAGTACATCTTGATGTTCAATTCATTTGAATGGCATTCCCCAGTAAAACTCCTACTGGAACAGACAGAATCTGAGTCAAGACACACCTAATGGCATTTATCTTTAAATTACATCAGCATTATTGAAGTTTTTACACACTCTTCAGCTAAAAGGAATTTCACCATAAAATAAATTTTGTAGAAAAGCAAAGTTTAAGACAATGCCATAAAAGGCAGAACAGGAGGAACAGAGCAAGAAGAACTCTCTGGTTAGGAAATGTAGATTTCATGGAACATTTTCCTGTGTATAACTTCTGTGGGATCACCCTTTGTGGAGAGCTACTATGAACTGCATTAATTTCAGACAAATATTCAAGACACACCATATGTTATACGTGCTTTTCATGATAATACACCTACAAACTCTAATAGGAACATCTAGAACATGGAAAACACATCAAATGTAAGCAAATATACAGGGCAAATAACTCTCTAAAGAGATTAACCATGTGATTAAAGCAGTTCTCCTTAAACATGTGTGTGTCAAAAGAGGCATTAGTCAGAAGAAGATTCCTTCACAAAGCTGTACCAGTTTCACACCCATGATCCTCTAATATAAGTATGTCTGGCCCAGAAACATGGATTACACACTCACTAATTATGATGTACTAGGCATAGAAGAGTCTCTCCCTTAATCCAGCTACTCTTTCTTGCCTCATCCTTCTATTGCTAACATTTCTGTGGGCATGTGATAAACTAAGCAATGAATTTATCCACATTAAAGCAGAGCCCACTTCCAAATGAAGCAATTCTATTTTTTTCAAACGCCATCCCAGTTTACCACAGGGCTGACCCAAATGCAGGATCACTCCTTTGTTTCCACTGCTATCTTCTGCCTGTACAGAAGACTTCAGTCCTAAACACACAAAATCTCCAAGATGTGACTTTTTCTGAACACTCCTTTGAAAACAAAAGCGCAGTTACGGGACTAGACCACAGAGCAGCATTTCTGTCAAGTTACTCATCTTATTAGAGATACCAGAAGTTCTCTGGGCAAGATAAGGTACCCTGCTTCACTTCCTCCACCACACTGCCACCAAGTCATATTGGTTTCAATCATATCCTAAACTTTTCACCTCTCAGGTTAGTATCATGATTGGTTTAGCGTGAAGTTTCAACTAGCATTTAGAGCCACCTGTTAGATATCTGGTAAGTCAAAATCACCAATATCCAACTTTACAGTGAATTCAAAACAAGAAAAAAATATAAACTGGTGCAAATTAGTGGTGGACATACCAAGGCAGTACTGGCCAAATGAAGAAATTAAACACTGGTCAAAACTGTGAAGAAAAACCCACACTCACAAAACAAAGTCTGTTTTTTTCAGTTATAGGAGACAGAATAAGAGGCAGCAAAACCACATTTATGTGCCCTGTTTGTTGTGGATTTAATGGATTTCTGGCTTTTTGACATGAAATAATTCTATGGTTTACCAAAATGCAGTCTCTGGGCTTGTTAATTTCATATTTAGCTTGCTAGGTCTGTAATCTTGCCACTCTTTTAATCTAAAAGGTTTCAGGTGAGCATTTACATGAAAAATACTCATTCAAATCCTAACATATTACCCACAAAAATACACAAAGGTTGGATATATTCTGGTTTATGAAAATCTGTTTTGCACAAACTATGATAGTTATTCCTTTTTGTAACAGCAGCTTCCCATGACAATTAGAGACTTAGTTGTGCTATTCTGTTTGCATTAGAAATTTGCCAGAAATACAAGAAAGGAAATCTTAAAATTACTGATCTACCTACCGACGGTTTGCAAACCTGCTTGTGTAAAATCATTATGCTTTCCACAAAAGAAGCAGAAAATGCTGGGAGGAGTAGGATGGAAAATAGGTTTGATGACAAGCAGAGAGCTCAGACTATGGTTCCTTTGTGTGAGCTTCAGAGAAGATGAGAGAATAAGTCAGAAAATATACTGCAATATAAAGTGAAATCAGTTTAAAATTACTGATTTATTTCTTGAAATAAGTCCATTTTCACTACTACAACACACCAACTGTGGGTGAAAGCAAGGGAAAGAGAAGTGAGAATTTTTTTTTTTAATGTCACCAATAAGGGATACAATTACTTTTACCATCACAAGTGTAACTTCTTCTCCTGAACATAAAACCAAAGTTGCCTTAAACTAGCTACAGAATAACCGAAGGAGGTGGATAAATAATCAGCGCAGTAAAAACTTGCCAACTCCTCAGTTATTAGGACCTGAGCAAGTCTGTTCAAGCAGTTAAAAGTACACCTGTGTGTACTTCAGTCATACACCTAAATACCATCCACATGCACCAAGCACCACTTTAACTCTGTACCTGTAAACAAAGTATTCAAAATAGATGCCATTTTTCTGCAGTCTAAAGCAATACAGAATTACTCTCAATATCCACCGTGGAACCTGTTCAGGGCTCATGTGATATGGCTGTAAACGAGACTTTCTTCAGCTCTACTGACTAACCTAAACTGTACACTGAGAAATTTTATAGTTTTGTTAAATTCATAGCTGTTCTGCATCCAAAATTGACTCCCTTCTGAGGGAGGGTAACTACAATAGGTAGAAGTAAACTGATGCTCGAATACAGAAAGCAACCTACTTTATCACCTGAATTCCTGCTTCACCTAAGTGGAAAAGCAGAGCAGTGTTTCAGTGGAGAGAACCAGATATCATACCTTTCTTTTATATTGTGTGGAAGAGAGTCCTTAGACTAGTACTTCTTTTCTAAAGTTCAACTTGCATTTATGCTCAAATTACATTTATAGCTTCTCTCGTGTAGGGTATTCATATAGTGAGGAGTGATGCTTCAGTCAAAGCTGTGATCCTCACTACTGAATATGAAGCTAGTTTGCCTAATCTTTTGACATCTCCCATTGTCACTACCTTCCTTCCTTCAACCTCTGTAACAAACAAACCAAGAAAGAGCCTTGAGGAATTAATTGTCAACTAGGCAGGTAAAAATACAATCATGGCTAAAAAGAGATTGGGAAACTAGCTACACCAAGATCCTGCCTCAGACAGGCAGGATCCACAGCTCCACATAGAATCACGCAGCACAGAAAAGTGTATCCAACTGTATTCTTTTCCCTAACTTTACAATGTAACTGCTTGTACCAGAGAACCAAGATCCCACGGTGCTGCATATACTCACGTATAGCTATAAATGCATTGTAAAGGTTTGGGCACACAGGTGGCATGAACTCTACCACAAGGTAAGAAATTTTGTTTTGGTTTTCCCCAAAAAATCCCACCCTGGTAAAAAAGCAGTATTGCCCCATTGTTCAAATGGCGGACAGAGGCTGAGAAGACAGGCTACTACAGACAAACTTCCTCAATACAAACCAAAGCACTGACTGCATTACCACTGAAAGGTACATTACTGCAACCTGTTAATTGCAGCTGGGACAGAAGATAGCAGAATTCACATGGGAAGCAAAAGGAGGACAAAACTGTCTTGGGAAAGAGCACTCTGCCCCAAGCACACCACCCTATTAGATATACACAGCCACTTCTAAGTGACTCCCACGTAATAGCATCTCACCTCCCATTTCTTAACACACTGCTCTCCAAACAATCCCCTGTGGTAAGGGCAATGCTTCAGGAAACAATATTACTTCTACTTCCCAGACAGAGATCTGAAGCAGCGAAAGCCACAGGTGAAGTCTCTAGAAGATATATAATGGGATTTTTAAAAATGTCTTAACAGACTAGACACGTAATTCTGCAGAAAGTTAGCAAGAGACAAATACTCAAGTGGATTTCCTAGAACACCTAAGCACATGGGGGCTTCTACCCTTACTTATAGCTATGTAAATGTAGCTTTGCATCCTAAAAAAACCACAGCGCATTTCCAGAAAAATCCCAAACTACAGTCTTCAGCCCCTAGTCTCCCCACTCAGGAATGACACAGTGATGAAGTCACCAAAAGCACATATGAGTTTGCATCTTCACCACTGAAGCCACCCACTAACCATGCTGAGTCTTTGGCTTAATAATATCAAGTTCTTTGTCATACAGGTCACAACTCAGCCCTGCAAAAACCTTGTCCCTGCAACTCCTGCAACTCAATGCTTCTCCAGCCATGTTCCCCAGACAGCTGAGAATCTCTGCCAGCATTATTCAGACATAAATTACAGCAGCAACACATTAAAAAAAAAAAAAAAAGAAAGAGTGGAGATCAGACTGACTTCTATGTAACAGCTTAGTAGTTAAAGAGTTTAGTCAGACCAATTTATACATTACTTATATTCTTTCTTTACTTCTCTTTCCCTGTCTAATGGGTTTCTGTGAAAATGGAAATACTCCCAATTCTTCCCCTGGAGAAGGAAAGTCTCTTTTCCAGCCTCTACTTAGAACCAATGTACATGAAAAAACACCACAGGCTAAGCCATGCAAATAGGTTTTGGGCAGGGATTGTAACCCAGTACAACTCATCCAGCTAACTAGAGTCTTTCCAGGGGGGACAGCATAGCATGCACCTCTCCTCTTTCAGCTTTACTGGACCATCAAGAATCTCACACAAACCAGAGTGTTTTCTGCTGGGTATACCAGTCATTTTCCCGGGAGAGAAGAAACATGGGTCTTGCTAATAGACAAAAAACCAGCTGAACTAAGATGAATCAAGAATCCCGCCTTCAGCAGATTTTTAAGAAAAATCCATACTATGCTTATACTTTGATATAAACATTAGGTGCCACTCTTTGAAAAGTGATTCTGAAACTGCTAATCCAAGGCAGTGTGTCCTGACAGCACCAACTTTGGTGACTTCCAGCAACAAGAGATTTGAGACACTCCTACCACTTCAACATTCGCCTACGAAGTACTCTCCATACGTGCTAGATTTCTTTGGTGCCATGCTGAGTCACTTAACTTACACCACACACATCAAGCACTTGGCTGCTCTCGTTCTGCAGCCCAGTGGTGCAAAAGCAGCCACAGCACTGCTCCCATCTCGCTGCAGAGAGCAGTCAAAGTAGCTCATCCAAGGTCTCACGGGAACCCCTTGACAGCACAGTCCAGAAACTTGCACTAGCTTCCCTCCAAGCCCCAGATCCTGGCAGCTGCATCTCATCCACCTGAGAGCTTTCTGCCTTGCTTTACATTAATACAGAGAGGCATTTCCTGTGTCTACAGCTTTTCAGGCCCTACAGGTCTGTCACGGGCTTGGGAAAAAACCCCTCTTGACCCTTAATGCAGTGCATACTTACAGCTGCATTTTTCTTTCAAAATGTGTAAACTAAGATTATCCCAGGATTCTTTCACCTACACAAAGAGATGTTAAAAATCAAGGCTTCACACGAAATACACACCTGAATTCCAAGCACAAAAAGAGAGCTAGTAGCAACTAAACAAAGGACGAAAGATAATTCCCTACATTCATAAGGCCTCTATGTGCATTTGACTGAAAGAGTATTTGAAAAAATTGTTGCATATGCAAAGAAGCTAGACATTTGTATCTGCAAAGAAAAGTCTCATGTCTTTCCATGGAAGAAGGTTCTTTAGGTGTATAATAGCAAGGCTGCTAATGTTAGTTATAAAAATATCTTGTATACATGCTTGAAAACATCCTCAAACAGAAACCTACAACCTCAGAAAGAAAAAAGCAACCATATGTATGCTCGTGGAGACCCTCTTCTTGTACAACCTTGTGGTGGTGCTACTTTTTACATCTCTATATACATGATCAAACCTAAGAACAAGAACAATTTTCACCCTTGGTAGATTGTGGGTGTAGAAAAAATGTCAGAATAAAACCATGCCCCAGAAATTTCTAGAATGTCACAGGCACACAATTGTAAGACTATTTCTTATGCTGCCAACAACTGAAACAGGATGCATTTTTTGGTGTCACTAGTCTGTAGAGATAAACCAGGGAACCTTGTGGGGATGAGAAAACTAACTGCCTTGTAGATACCAATGGAAAATGTTCTATTTATGCTCTTCACATTCAAGATACATTATTAGCTTTGTTTTCCACCTCTAGAAAAAACTTAAAGCAGAGAGATGCAAAGGAAGCAGGGTATCACTCTTGAATTAATTAAACCAAGAACTTATATACAATTTACTTTTCAGGAATACATTAAAAGTTACCCTGACATAAAAAGGCCTTTGACATTTGGATGAAGTTGCCAAGGTTATTTCTTTAATACAGCAAATATTAAAGAAGCCTCGTCAGTGCTTGATTTTGCTGTTGTTTTAGATATCGTTTAGGATGAGACAAAAAGAAAACATACATCTTGCCACCAGAAATTAGGAAGTACTGATAAAAACTGTAAATAAGCAACATGTTCAAACTGCAACAGCCTTCTGCAATCAGGACAGAAAGTCTACTGGTCAAATTGAGTGTAAGAATAGACAATCTATCCTTTGTTAACACACTGAGACAAGCATACAGGGAGTGTTTCATGCCCAAAGTCATTCAAACCTTGTGCTATTCAAGACTTGATGTGTATTTCAAGAAGAGACACCTACTTTGTATCTAGTCACATGCTTTACAAAATTACAGAAATCCAACATTAGTGGTGTTGTAGCTGACACTCTTTTACACATCAGCACAGTGCCATCTTTCAAAGAGGGCACTAAGAAAGTGGATGGTTCTCATACAGAGTGAATGGTACTGCAGGGAAGTAGGAGATGTGAGAAGAAAACCAATTAAACAGCTTCCTCCAAACATTCCTTTTTCTTCACCTTCTCCCTCAAATGAAAAGTGTAAGTGTTTTGGCCAGGTTTGGCCTTACCCTCTTTTCTTTCCTTCTCCAAATGTTACCAGAAAGACCCGAGTTCGCTACTTCCAACTTCAATCTCCAAACACAATTAACAGAATAGCAGACAGGAAGACAGCTCAAGCATCTGCGGTGTGATATCTCCCGGTAACCTCTGGAGCACAAGGACAAAGGAAACTGCAAAGCAGTTAAGGCAGTGCTGGACCTTGTTACACAGTGAACATGGGTTTGGAAGGAGTCCTCTTCCTCCCACAGCAAACACATATTCATTCAATATTCAGCGATTCCCTAGAATCTCTCATCTAATAATGGATGTTCGCTAACTGAATCTTAGATCATGCCCCATCACATACATATCATCACCATTTCAGTGAGAGACAGAGGCACAGAAATGTTACAAGACTTTTGCAAAGGGCTGCAGAGCTTACAAACTCACAGTTGGAGAAACCCCAGCTGATAATTTGTCACGTGCCCTAAATTAAAAATGGTCTCTTTCCTGGATCTGAGGCAAGTACGTCCCTGGATAATCATCAGCAGGTATCTAGAGCATGAAACAGAACAAAGAGCAACACTGACTTTTCTCTGCAGATCCATGGTGCTTCATGAAGGACAAGTACTGAAATTTTGCCTCCTGCAGCCATCATAAAAATCCAGTGGAGACCCACATCCCTCTTAACCAAAACCACGACACAGCTTGGCTCAGCTGCTGGACTGAAATGCCCACATGGAGTCCACGTTGCCACTGGCTTCTTGGCTGTCAAGTAGCAACATGGTGGCTAGCCCACTTCAAACCCAGCACAGGATCTCTCAAGGCAGACAGGTGAAAACACATGGACAAGCAGTGCCAGTCACAAGTGTGCTCCCTGCCCCAAGCCTTAGCTATCCTGCACTAGTTATTTTGTCTCCCTCGCACTTATTAATAGGAAAGCGTAATTGGAAAATAGTACTGAAATACTTCAGACTGAAATAGTCTTCAAAAAGAAGACAAGAATAATTTCAGATACGAAGCGTAGCTGAGAACTTCTTATTCAGCCCTGTGAAAGGGTAGAAAAGGAGAAATGTGGCTATCCAAGATAAAAACTATGCTCAAAGATTTCCTTATTTTCCTACTGGTTTTAAAAAGTAACATTTGAATTGCATGATAAACAGAAGGAATTGGTTTCCCAGCACATATAAATTACTGAGAAAGAGATATTAACCAGATATCCAAATATTTTAATCTAGAAGCGCCATTGTCTAGCTCGTTATAAGGAATTTGCAAAAATGAAGATCCACCAAGAATGAAGATCTCCTGCCAAGAAGCAAAGAGACTTGAAGAAGAAAAAATGGGACCAAAATGCTTTCTCTTCCTCAATCCTCAGCTAAAAGCTCACTCAAGTTTGCCTTATGAATAATTTTAAATAATACTGTCAAGTTAACATGATGAAGGAGAGCTTCAGCCATGGAGCAACCATCAGTAGCATCCTGTAACCCTGATTTTGCCAGCTCTGAGGTCTGTGCACGTAACAGTGAAAAGGTTTTCTTCTTTGAAGAATTAGAATCTCATGCAGCAAATGTTAAACACCTTAGGGTGTGTAAGATTCTGTAGAGAAGCTATTTAAATAGACCAAAGGAGAGGCCAACTTAGATCACCACTCAAAACTATGTTCTGTTTCCTTCTAACATGCGAAGAACTGTCACCACCGTATCTCTGCGACCTTATGACACAAAAACTTAATAAGCAGTTCCAGAAGGATTCTTTCTATTTTTTCAGTTTGGTACTATTTTTCCTTAGAAGAGTACACCTCACACATTTTCTGAGAGCAGGAAATTATGACAAAAAATTGCCAGCTGTATGTCATACTCAGCTCCAATGGCTTTATCCTGAATCTTGGTATATTTTACTCCTTACTTGTAAAAAAAAACAATTATGGAAGAAGAAAGAAATCTAAGAAGCATGAGCAACAGTTTGGCAGCTTAAAAATTAGAATGGAACTAGAAAGAACTCCAAACTTATTATGTTTATCTCATGATTAATTTTCAGCCAATCTCATGATATTCCAGTGACTGGCATGATTTAACATCTGGAGTTGGCAATAGAGCATACCATACAACTACATAACCATAAAGAGACCAATTCAAGTTTACTACGGGGACTATAACTTTGACTTGCCTGACATTTGCACATTCAAGTGTCTTAGCCATAACACCACAGCGTTCAATACCAGAGCATTAGGTACCTGTCCTGGGTTAAGAAAGATGGTTTTTATATCAAAATCCTATCCATACAGGCAAGAAATCACTATTTAGAGTTCTATTTATTATTTGTGACATATTTCAATTATATTTTAAAATTATTATATAAACAAAAGAAATACGGACACCTGCTTTTGACATTATGCCAAAACCATTTCTGCAACACTGAACTACAGTTTGTGCCACCACTAAGAAAAACAGTTATGAAGGGAAAAAATTCAGAGAAGTACTTGGAAGTAGAATCACAGAATAAAGTGGGTTAGAAGAGACCTTAAAGTTCATCTAGTTCCAGTCCCCCTGCCATAGGCAGAGACATCTTCTACGAGGTACCACTGGAACTGTAAAACTATTACCTTGAACCAAAATAAAACCTGTAAGAATACAGATTAACAGAAAGACAAATCGGTATGCTTAAAACCAATCCATATTTTTGCATTTTAAAATAAAGATTAATTTTTAACATGAACGTTCAATTTCTGACATAGAACAGCATTTCTTGACTATAGATAGGTTTGGCTTCCAGATACACTTTTGTCACCTGCTAGGTAACACAAGTACCATTTCATATAACCCACGTTTCACATTGTCGTCTTTGTTCTGCTCCCACTGCACCTTCTGGCTAAACAGGTTTTCTGAAAGTCAGTGACAAGATGTACACAATCTACAGACCATAAAGGTAACAATTTTTAACAATTTTAACAATTGCAACTGCACTGTTCACAAACCGACCCACATTTTTGATAAGCCAAATTCTCTATTACATCCATAAACAGTACACTACAACTATCCATAAAAGAAAGAAAAAAATGAAGACCAAACAGATAACTCTGAGTTTTCTATGTCTGACAGCCTTGATGTTAAAGTTTTGTCACCAGTTTTAATGCACCAAGTCTATGGTATTCAATGTGATTGACTGGTGTAAGCAGCCCCTTCACATTTTGTAACATAAATCAAAATCAGAATCTTAAGGTGCTTACAATGGCAATTATTTCACATGCCTGAATCCTTATGCTTGAAGTTATTTCCTTAACTGAGACGAGCAGCCAAATACTTTTAAACCAGCTTTACAATCAGCTCTTCAGTCTTAATTCTACTTTCCTAATGTCTATTTTGTGCAATGAAAGAGCTCCTCTAGGAAAACTGGTAATGAGATCAGCGAGTGTATAACTAAAACCTGCACCACAATGCACATACACAATAGGGCAGGATCAAGTTTACACAAATGCTGTAAAGCCTGGGCAT
>VWZP01001140.1:170400-177618 GCA_013396995.1 Dicaeum eximium
AAAAGTGCAAAAAAGAATTTGTGTATTGACAAAGAAACATAAAATAAAAAATTAATGCCGTATCTTATTTATACTTTCCATCAGTCCCATTCACAAAAATCTCTTGTCTATAGCCAAATATAGACACTTATTTAAAGCATTAATTACAATTCTCAATTAAACATTCAGCAAGGGTGTTTGATTACAGCAATTTAAATAAACTGTTTACCATAACATTAAAACAGTCTAATTTCAGAAATTAAATCAAATGACCACCTCCAAGTACCAACAGTATGTTAGAAACACAGACCACTGAATTAACTATTCATTCATAAATTATCAACTGAGCCTCTTAAAAATGTTTTAAAAAGCAACTTAGTAACAAATGGGCATCTTTAGACCACACTCAAGCATTAGGCTAATATTAAAATTTAAAATTGTAGGGACATATCTGCTTATACTGCAACCAAAAATTCCTAATCCAGTATCTTTTTTTTTCAAAACATGTCGATTTTGAAGGCGTATTGATCCTAATACAGAATATCAAAAATCAGCTTAGTATATTAGGCTATAACATCACATGTGACAACATACCCTACATTTGTCTTTTTAAAAAATACAAATGCCTAATTCTACCAGTCTAATGCTATTTACTCAGTTACCAAAATTTAAATTAATTATGTTCTCAAACATAATTGTTAAAAATTGGCAACATTATGCAGGCTTAATTAAGATTAAATCCAATTTACTAAATGTACTTTAATTGGTACTAATTACATTAGCTTTCCTTTCAGAATGACAAATTCCCCATAGGTTTCACTTTAATAGTCTTCTATCAAAATCAACACAGGATGACTGATGATGAGCATCACACAAGGGGTGGGAAAAGAGATGCTCTTCCCCCCTCTCTGCCCCCAGCGACACAGGCACACTCACTACTGCTGCTTTCTGCACGTTTATCCTTTTATCAATTTGCTAAGTCACAGAGTCATGACTCTATCACACATCATTTTCTGTTCCAGTGAAAAATTTCTCTAAAAATAAATACTCTGTGGCTGGAAGCAGCCAAGAAGAACAGAAGCCTTAACAGAAAAATACACAAAGGTTTCAAATATCAGGGCCACCAATTACTAGGGTACTTCCAAGGACTCCAGGGAGTCCTGCTCTTGAACCCTTTGAGACGCAAATCTAATAAGTGAATAAGCCTAACCTGATCTTGAAAACTAGGCCCAATTACGCCGAAGGGCAACTTCACCGCATTATTGCCTGCTTTCCATTACAAGGGCATCCATTGAGTACATCTGGAAAAGAACCTGAGAGGAACCAAGGCTGTCTGCCCAGAAAAACAAATAAAGACAGATATGCCTCTGTGCTAAAGTGAAAAAAAGAAAGAAAATATAATAAGTAGGTGGTTTGCAGGGCTGTCTGTATTTCATAATGTGATAAACTGCCCTCAGGATTTTTTATATGATTGAATTTAGAAAGCTGGGGGGGCAAGGGAGAAGGAAAATAAAAAAGGGTGAATCGCTCAATTTCAGCTGAGTGAAATTCAAAGATGGGAGAGGAAGAAAAGGGAATTTAAGGTAGTAGACTAAAAAAGCTTTGCACACATCAAATGAAGCAATCAATGCCATCTATACAAATACCAAACTGGACCATAATACTGTGATCATAATAGAAAATGGTAATATTTTGCATTTGCTGAGGCAAGAGGAGAAAGGAAAAATACAACACTATGCCAATAGAAAGGGAGATATCAAAGACAGGAAATTGTATCAGATTTAAGGAAGAGAGTGAACAAGTTTCTTAGCCGCAACTAATTTGATTCATCATCTGACAAAATATTTCAGTGTTTTGCATGAGAGTACAATACTTAAAACTTGAATAGAATGAATGGTGATGGAAAAAGGTGTTCAATTAAACCACAGTCCTTTGTAATCCCCACACTTAGTTGTCACTAAGTATTTAATTTCTGCAGACTATCACTGACGACTCCATCACCATAAATGTATAAAATTTCTGAAGTAAAGCATTTAGAAATTAAAAGTTAAAAGTCTTTTGCTATGTGTTTTTTTCCCCTTCCTTAATACAATTTCATTACACATTGCACTTGCAAGCTGATTTTGTTGCAAAGAATTTTGTGCAGTCAGTGTAAGTTTAAAGCACCGCTGTAAAAATGGGGTATCTAGAAATATAAACAAGTTTGACTGCAACGCTTGCTTTCAACGCCTGTAAGAATTTGCTATGTAGGTGGCCTGTAAAGACTCTGGTCTTTGTGAACTGTTTCCATATCTACAGCTTTACTGATTGAGGGTTTGTTTGGTTTTGTTTTATGTTTTACTCTAATGGGACCTGAAACAATCTGGATATTCATTTGAGAACAGACCAAACACCTCTTAGAGTCAGTGACCAATCTTTCCACCAGCACACAAGACAAGGAGAGTCAGCATGTGCATACAATCTGATGTGCTGCAGTCACTGCCTTTTCCTGTCAGCCATTTGTTAAATGCATTTGTTGAGTCTTACGCTACCTGTGAGAAGGATCCATAAAATTCAAAAAATCTGTAAAACATGTCTGTAAAATAACTTGTATGTACAAGGTTCTGTAAGTCTGCAGCTGTAGATGCAAAATGCTTTGAGGCAGGAAATCCCAGTGTCTTTCTACGAAAGCCATCTAGCAAAAACGGCCCTAATCAGTTCCGTGGCATTGACATGCTAATGGAATACAAAATAAAATAAATAACATGAAAAAACTTTTGAGTTCTATGTCTGCTGTCAGCAAGATAAAGAAATCCTATTTCCAAACCCAGAGAAGTTCCAAATCCCTAACTTTGAACAGAAGGGCATACAAACCAATTTTCAGGTGATCTTTCTTCTCCCATCCAATCATTTCTTTATTTCTGCAGTTTACACTCCCCGGCAATGCTGGTGAATTGCTCAACCATTTGCTAAAATGAGTCGTCAGTATTAAACTCCACTACATAAAAAGTTCCCTCGCTGGAAAAGAGGTCAGATGTTCAATACATTCTCCTCTAGAGAAGGTTAAAAAACACACATTATCGAATAAGAAACTCTAATTTACACTAGCACGCTCTAGCTGACTAATCTCTTGCTAATCTTGGCTAAGTGCTAGAGTTCAAGGCACAGAACCAATAGCAGCTCTCCAGTATCTAGAGGGGGCCTACAAGAGAGCTGTAAAGGGCCTCTGACAAGAGCATGTAGTGATAGGACAAAGGGAAATGGCCTTAAACTGAAAGCATGGCAGGTTTAGTTTAGATATTATGATAAATTCTTCACTGTGAAGATGGTGAGGCACTGCAACAGGGAGGCTGAGGATGCCCCATCCCTGGCAATATTCAAGGCCAGGCTGGATAGGGCTTTGAGTAACCCGATCTAGTGGAAGGTTCCTTGTCCATGGCAGGGTGGGGTGGAACCAGATAATATTTAAGGTCCCCTCCAACCCAAACCATTTTATGATTCTGTGCTTACACCCTTGCAGAAAGCTCATTTACTCCTTTGTGTTTGAGATGCTAACGCATTGGTTCTGGACAGAAGTCCAAGTAAGCAGCCTGAGGGAAACATCAACATGGCTGTAACATCAACTGCATTTGTAGCTCCAGCTTAAATCAGCCCAGGTTAACCAAAAACTCCATTTTTTTCCACACATGCTCCTCTTCCTAATACATATTCATGATGCAGCTATCATCTCAAAAAGTAAACCCCAAAGGTTTGAGATGAGACAGAAAGGAAGATACAACCCACCTATGCTCACAGAAATTGATATTTCAGTACTCATCTAAGCTTACAGACACCCTCCCTGTGAAGTATAGGAATGCCTGCATGTGCAAAAATTGCATGTGGAAAGTCAAGCAAATAATGCACAATTGGCAGACAAGACTGTAACCTACAAAGAGTCTGCATACCAAACATGAGACAGAAGATTCAGGGTCAGGTGAAGAAAAAAATCTCTGATGCACTCAAGCATGCAATTAAGGCAAGCCATACAGAATACACATCTGTTTTAAGATTGATGGGAGAAATTATACAGACCATTCTTACAACAAAACTAATCATCCACCTACCTGTTTATGCATCTCTATATTCAGCCCATAGGACATCTCGTAATACTAAGAAAAAAGAAAATTACTCTGTTAGACTGTGCAATTGTGAAAACTATTTTGGAATTCACTTTGACTGAAACATCATCTGTACGAAGACCTACACACATTTATTTGCCTTGAAGAGTTCCTGGAATTGCAAAGAGTGCGTTTTAGAATAAACTTGGTTTTTTTGCTTAATCTACATTGTTTCATGTCACATTTACAAAGAACAGCTGTAAAACAAGGCAAAAATAGACGACAAAAAATAATGAAAAATAATCACAAGCAGAGTCAATGATTAGAAGCAGAAAATTATCAAGATTCTATTCACTAGCACACATAAAACATGCAAAAAAAACCACCCAGAGTGCTTCAAGCATATAAACATATAAATCAGCAACATCTAACAGACCAATTATTCAATATTTTAAATTTTAAAAAAAGAACATCACAAAAATTCCGGTAATTAAATTGCAGGTATTAAAACAAAAAAAAGGGAAAGAGCACGGAAATTCAGGGCCAGAGCAGACACACCAATCTAAGTACGTCCTGCTGTGCCCGAGTACTGCAGGGCACATTACACTGCTCAATGGGTAATGTTAATACCAAACAATCTCCAAGACTTAGGCATATCAGGCATTAAAATGACAACTGTGAGCCTTACAATTTGCTTGTGCTCTCCCTTAAGATTTTTTTCAAGGTTATTTACTCTTTTTGTGTATACAAGAGTATTACTTGTCATGTGCATATGGCAATCGGCTAATCCTTCAGAGATGTACAAGAGAAGAGACAGCAAGAGTTCCTCTAGAGTTATCATGATCCATCACACAATTACCTACTTAGAGATGTCTTTCTATGCACATTATTTAACCAGGCCGACCACAACAACTGAGGAAATCCTTTTCACAGCTGAGGTCCCTGACATTCTCAATTTAAAGAAACAATGATTCGGCTGCCGAAGAGCAACAGTTCTTCAAGGAAGTAGGCTTTGGATTTGCATGTACGTATGTACAATTTTGTCTTACTCCCACCATAGAAAGAAATACTATCCAGAACCATTTTACAGAGATATGACCATTGGGACAAGTCAGCTAAAGTGAAAACATCATCCCCGGGTACACTACGGAAGTTGCACACAGCTTGAAAGGGCTGACAAGTGATTTGCTAGCATTTGGAAGAAACATCCTCAATTGCTTAAAAGGTTAAAAAGCTAGTTTCACACAGATATTGACTGCTGCAAAGAAGTTAAAAGACCCCAGAAACTACTGATTTATAATGGAAGCGCTGATGCAACCTCAACAACAGCAGCGCTACTACAATCTTCCTGTTTGCCTCCAGCAATACGAAT
Source organism: Dicaeum eximium (assembly GCA_013396995.1). Taxonomy (NCBI): domain Eukaryota; kingdom Metazoa; phylum Chordata; class Aves; order Passeriformes; family Dicaeidae; genus Dicaeum; species Dicaeum eximium. The sequence continues at coordinate 175,828 of VWZP01001140.1, forward strand.
GTATGTCAGTCTCAGTATACCAGGCTAATAGACATTTTGAATTTGTTATGCAGCTTGCTTACCATGACATAATGTCGCTGCATCTCTGTCTTCTCACTGGCCAGTTTTTCACACTCTAGCTTTAAACTGTTCAAGAGACAAAAAGGAAAAAACATGGGTACTTCATAACACTAAAGTGACATTCTCCTGAGCACCGGCTGCTCCCCTTTTCAAACATTTCTCCACTACCCAAATATAAATGTTTATTCCAGCTCTTGCTTGGAAGTTTAGGATGGGCGTTTGCACTTTTCCATTTTCAAGGGATACTATGCAACATCTGCATCTCCTAAAACAGCTGCATACTTACATGTAGTATACACAGAAAATTATTTTTCTGAAAAAAAATCTGAATACCGACACCGGTTCACAGAAGAAGCACACAGGGGTCCATACCTTTAACAGTTAAGCTTGAGAAGCTACCAATAAAAATGTAATTTGGGTCTCAGAGTTTTTATTTAGGTGTTTTAGAAACACCTTTTTCTTTTACTCGACCCACGGAAGAATCAAATGCACATTACCGCTTCAAGAATAAGAACTTCTGGATTTGAATTTTTGCTCTTTGCTATTACTGATGATAGAACTGCAAGTAAAATACTGTATGTGATTTAATGAATACCGTTGTAAATACTAACATCCCCAGTGTTTATTTTGTTTTCAGAAGCCCGCTAAACAATCCTGCCAGAAGTCACTTGTCACTTTGAGGACACAGCGCTGTTCCACCTAAGGATAATAAAACAGCTCGCCGCCTCACTTTCAGATTATCAGCACTTGACATGTCAATGAAAGGCGCGAGGGGGCCGAGCCAAGACAAGATGCCTGTCCTGAGCGGCATTTCGAAGAAAAGCAGAGGACGAGCCCAACCAGACACATATTTTTCTATCAACACTCGCCCTCCCCCACTCCGCACCCAAAAGTAAACAAAAAGACCAAAAGAAACAAGAGAAAGGGAAAAAAAACCCATGAACAACCGAAAACGGAACGCGGTGGAAAGAAGAAAATCCGCTCGCACCGCTCGGCTCGGGGCCCACGAGAGCTCCTCGTCCCCAGGGTTGGGAGTGGAGCGGGATGTGGAGGAGCCGGCAAGGAGCGCCTGCCGGGGGTGCGTCCGCCCCGCTCCCGGGTTCCGACTGGGGTCCCGCGCCCCCGCCCCTCCGGGCGCGGCACTGAAAACAGCGAGAGGAAAGACCGCGCGGGGCTCGGGCAAAGTAGGCAGTTTTACCTGTGGTACTGAGCCTGCAAAAACTGAAACTCCTCCTTAATCCGATCGCAGGATTCTGAAATGGTGAATTTAAAGGGCTGAGCTGGCTGGTGAGGAGCCTGCAAGCAAGGAACAGCAGATCTTTTAATCGCCCCCTCTCATCCGGTCACCACCTCCCGCCCGCCGCCGCGGCCCTCGCACCCGGGCTCCGCCGAGGCGCAGCTCCCCAGGTCCCCGCTCGTCCGTAGGCGGAGGCGCGATGCCCAAAGCGCCCCGAGATGTTGCCCCGACGTGTCCGCCGCTAGTGCGGGACCACCGCTGGAAGAGGTGTCGCCCACTCGGACCCTCCGCACCGACCGCAGCTGCGGGACGCGGGGCTGGCGCCGGGACCGCCGCGCACCGGGCGAGGGCAACTCAAACAAGCCAACCCCGACCCGGGGAGGCGGCGGCGGCGGCGCGACGGACAACAATAAGAAAATGGCTACAACTCCGCGGTGCCCGCGCCTGAGCGCTGCCCGCGGGGCCGCCGCCGCCACTCACCGGGTGCCGGGTCT
>VWZP01001140.1:178781-190713 GCA_013396995.1 Dicaeum eximium
GTGCCGGCGGGGCAGCCCCGGCCGCCCGACGGCTCCCCCAGTTCCTGGTGCCCTGCCACAGCTGCCGAGCTCATCGTGATTTAAGTTTTGTCGCCTTTCTTTTTTTTCCCCTGTTTTTACTGGAGGAGCTCCGCCTTTACTCGGAGAAGCGGTGTCAGGGCCGGGGTGTTCTCCCCTCGCGAGGGGAACGCTTCCAGACGTGGCCGTTAAATGCTCCGTTGTAACGCCCCGTGTGTGCTGGACGGGGCCTTCTGTCCCGGCCGTGCCCTCTGCGTACTGCGCGTTTGGAACGTACCGTAAGCACACCTAGAAGAGACCTGTGGGCAGGAAAGGACAGGAGCTACGGCTTCGTCTCGCTGCCGCAGCCGCGGCCGCTGCCTTTTGCAGGCTGGGGAGCAGGCGTCAGAAAGTGCCTTCCCAGGCCTGAGTGTCGCATGCTTTCTCCAGGGCTGTCACTGAAGAGCTGGAACGTGAACACCTGATTCTACACACATTCCCCCGGAAAAAAAAAAATATTTTGCACGTAGTAGTGCTGTGTCCTAAAAAGACCCTAGAACAATTTTTCTGCAGAGCCCCGCTCTAGACAATGCTGTGTAGTGACGCATACATGAGGGATAGGCTCATACATTGTTTTGTTGTTGTTTTTTCTCTTCTCTGTGTCTGTCATGCTTAGATTTGCCTTCAAGCAGTTTGTATTCCTGATGAGTTGCAGTTTAGACCTGTATGCAAAATAGATGTGGTTTAGTCATGTCATTTTTGATGGCTGTATACCAAATCTATAGTCTCAAAACATACACTCAGCAATTAATACCCTAACGATGGTAGCTAAAATATGTATGCTTACAGGTTTGGTTGTAAATTTTTTTTACTGCCTACAGATCTCTGGCTAAAGTCTGCAGCTGCTGAGCACCTTGAGGCCTTGATAGTACATGCCACCAAAGTTTAACCATTGATTGAGGTTTTGTCTTGCAAAATGACCTCAAGGACTGATCCAGTGGAACAGTCCTGGTGGTGGTGATGATGATGAAGGTGGTAATGACATCCATTTGCTGCTGCTGCCTATGTCTCAGCTGCAAGAGGCACACAGTAGAAATTCCACCTTTTTCTGGAGTTTGTAACCAAGATCTGCTGCTCCATGGTGAGTGCTATGATCAGTGGGTTCTGGCGCAATTTGTCACAACAGATTCTTAATCCTTTTGAAGAAAGATTTTGCCTAAAATGGCAAGTGCAAAATGGGCCAATACATGTCCATGTCACCTTCTGGTTTTATACCACCAAAAATATCTGTGTTACGTATTGCAGTACTCAGCCTCCAGCCCACCGGCATGTGTAGTTTCTGCTGTAATTTTCATATTTACCAAGATTTACCAGATTTCCATAGTGATTTAGACCTCTAAATACTGTTTAAAGATTTCATGATAAAACACCTGCCTAATTATGAAAATGCTGCTTTTCACGTGTCTAAATATTCCAGCACCAAAAGTGCTTTTAAAAAATCAGTCATGAGCTCACTAGACAGAGGAGCACTTCCAACTCCTTTGAAAAGAGGACAATCACCATATGCCTGGAGCAAGTCTTGACATTCAGAAGTATGGCTGCCAAATCTAGAAATTCTTAAGTGGCTGTCACCAAGACTGAAAGCTGTGCAGGAACAGAACAGAACAATTCACTCTACAGAGTTGCAAGCATCTTTGGAAACCTGATGGGTGTTCACAGTGGATATCACTATCAAATCCACAAAGCGAAGAAGGATAAGTCCAGTTATAAAATAAACAGTATACCAGAGGAAACAATTCTGAAAGTAACAGCGGGATTCCTTGTTCCCTGTTGCCCTGCATGAGTTTGGCATTAGGTACAGAGCCCCTAACATAGAGGCAAAAGTGTACAGCTTTTTGGTCAAAGCAATCTCTGGTCTTCTTGCCCTGGTCAGTTTACCAGGAACGTTCATCGAAGCTTCACCAGTGTTTGGTCTTGCTTGCCCATTGGTCTTAAGTGAATTTTTGTAGCTAAAAGTAACGCAGAGCTTGGTTTGCAAAGCTTTAGGAACAGGTATATATCCATGTACTTAACTCTTTATGTAACTAATCACTGTCTATTTTTGTACAGTTTTGCAGCATTCTGTCAAGATCCATGAGACTCAGAAGTTTAAGAGGAAGTGTGCTATAACTTGCCACTTTTAAATTACATTAATTAAGATCAGAATGTCATTGTCATTCTGTTTCCCTGTCTTTTGTCACTTCTGACACAGCTTTGATGGATCTTTAAATATAGGCTGTTTTGTATTTAAAGTTCCTTGTTTTTACCTTCTTTTATGAAAAATCTTTTGTGCTAGGTTATATAACCTGTACTGTTACCTCGGAAGTGGAGAAGCTAGATTTTAAATGTTTTACACATATTGCTAAAGATTTCTCCTAAGTGAATCAACTGCAAGAAATATTTGTTCAGTTTTGTATGCACAGTAAGTGTGCTGATTTTTGACTGGTGTAGAAAAACTCTTATAAAATATCTCAGAGGAGGCAGAGGTTGCAAAATGTCGCATCCATTCTTTTGTCAAGAAAGGCAACTGGTTATTTCAGTCCTAATAGTTCAGAATTATCCTGCTTTTGTTTACATTCAAAATTTAGAGTCTGAAGTGAACAGAACAATGTGTGCTTATATATGTATTTTTTTGAATAAGTGAAAAAACCACTCTTTTCCACCTAAAGTTTTCTAACCCACTTTGAGACTCCTGTTTCTTTTTTTTTTTTTTTTCTTTTTTTAAACAGTCACATCATAACTTTAGTACAAATTTTATCAGCACTAAAGGACCTTTAAGAAAGGGTCCAATCCTGAGGCTGTTTTATATGTAACCCCACATATTCTCTGTCTGGAATGACTGTAGCTGAAGATCAAGACCGTTGTGCCTAGCACTGCAACTTATTACAGTTTATTTTGGGACCAAGTTACAAGGTCACCATATTTTGTCAGCTGTATACTCACACACACACACACAGAGACACAGACACTCACAAAAATAAAGTGTTAAACTGATAATCAGTTCAGAATGCCCCAGAGTAAATCTTATATCTCTATACATATTTAAGTTCACTGTAACAAATGCTCTACTTAGCTTTCAGAAAGATAAACTCAGTGAAGTTGTTAGTTGAATTGAAACTAAGTTTTTTCTGCTTAAAAATTTTAATTATGGTATTAAGTCAGGTTCTACTAGTAGAAGAATGTAACAGCATGACACACTGTTTATGATCTGGTGCTTTACAAGTGCTGTCAAGTGACCCTGTCTCAGCAAGTTTTTATAACACTACCTACCTACAATTAATCATTAGTGACCTTAGGGATATGTTGTTGCTGGTAAGCACATTAAGAGAATTTATGATGCTATGTATAATGCAATGATTTATATGCCAATTTACATGTAGCTCCCTTGCAAAACAAGAATTTTGCATGTTCCAAACTATTTTTCATTAAGTCTTTACTTTTTTTCTTTTACATTGCCAAAATCACACTTTATTTAGTTCTTTTATTGGCATTGGTGGTTTGGATTATGACCTTACTTTACTTCTGCTTGATTCACTACATGCGGAATTCTTGCAATGACACAGTTCTGCTTACAAGAACTGCACTTGGGAGGTGGCAGGAAAACCTGTGTTAAAGTACACTGGCATTCTTTTCTGTAGGAAGAATAATAGTTTAGTTATCCTGTACTAGAAGCTGGATTTGCAAACTTACATGGTGGAAAATGGCTCAGGCAAATATTTGCAATTAAACTAATTTTTCCTAGTCAGTGCTTCTTTCTGCATTAAAATCTGTGAACTAGCAGTAATAAATATTTTTATCCATGGCCAAACCACAACAAATTCTTTGGGAGGAAAACTCTAACACTTTTAGAGAGGTCTCATAAAGTCCTATGCCATGATTAACTTGTGTTTAAGACTTTTTATAATGTTTGATATGTGAGTGCTTCCTAGTCAAACAACTTAAGTCCTGAGGCCCATCTGCAACATTTACTAAATGCATATAGCTATAATGCTTCTTATTCCACATTTTATGGTAATATTCTTAGTTGCAATAAATGTGAAATGAATGCAATAAGGCTTGAACTGACAAAACTGGACCTGAACAAAGCATTGTCTTACAGTTATACTTTATAGTCAGATTGTGTCTATATGATAAGTTATACCCCTAGTGAGATTACAGTGTTTCTTATTGCATTTATTCATAGGAAGCACCTTAGTCTCAGTAACTTAAAATCCACCACTTGATTTGCAACATCAGATACATTTTCTTAGCTTACAGAAAACTAATCAGATGGTTTTGTAAGAAAATTATGGGCTGGTCTAAGTGCTAAAATCCAGAGTTGTTACAAGGAAAAAGTCAACCACTCACACAACACAGCCTCCCCTGCATTGACCCCAGTATAAGAACAAGGATTTCTTCATGAGGAGTGGTAAGTCTAGTAGAACACATGGCTTATCATTCTACCTTGCCTTTCAATCTCCCTAACCAGGTTTCGGTGCTTACTGCAATGTTAGGAGTTTGCTAACCTTATTAGAAGATGAGATGAATGAACTTAGCATTCCCTCTTGCTACTCAAGATGCAGTCTGTGGCCTTGAAGGTAAAGAAAGTTCCCCCAGCTCTTGCAATACCATTAACAAATGTCACTACTTAGTCTCTGGCACATATTACTTACTAAATAAATCCAATTCTTTAACTCTTTAACTCATGTTTTCCTAGGTGCACTAAATACTATTCCGCATTTTTCAAAACATTAGCTTTTCAAAAGTAAATACTAAGTTGCAAAGGGGATTTTTGTCATATAATTTTGATGAAATAGAAACCACCAGTTTGGAACTTAACATTTTCAAATTATTTCTATTTTGACATGCAAGAGAACTATACAAACCAATTTAATTCTACAAGTTCAAAGTGTTTTAAGTAGGATGAAGAAAGAGTACTTCATACTGAAGGGTAAGGGGCCAAAAGAAAGAAAAATAATTCTAAATGGATATTGTATGTCTTTAGCTTAATGTTCTTTATAGTGGCTATATTAACATTAACTTTGGCAAAAATAACTAAACTGAGCAGCACAAAAATATTATCTAATACAGAACCTCAAAATATGTTTTTAATTTATTTTCAGAGTGTAAATAAGATTTTGTACTTCTCCTTTTCTAATCCTATACTGCAAATTTCCTAGCTGCTCTGAAAAGGTGAAGAATTTCTCTTTTAATTTTTAATTATATATTGAAATTGAATTGCATGCTGTCATTGTACTGCAGACTCTGCCAGCACAGGAATCAGGAGTTTAGATCTATGAATTGTGAGGGAGCTTTATTTCCTTCAGACCTTCCTTAGGAGCATCCTTCAGAAGTAAGATGTAAACACCTCTTATAGAAACTATGGAGTTTGATAAAGATAAATGTGTTTAGCAGAGACTGAATTCAGCAAATAACTGTGGTAAATATATTTTTTCCTCTAAACCCATGGAAAACTCTAATTCTATGCAGTGTGTTTTTATCTGATGAACAACCGGGATTATTTTCTAAACACACTTTTGCTTCCTAAGGAATGTAAAGAAGAATTCCTCTCCAGTTGTTATTCAGAATGGAAATAGTGGAGATGATGTGCTTTAAGTTAGTTCAGTAGTTGAAATGTGAGTTTCCTGTCTTACAGTGCAGGCAGTTTTGAATTTTTAGTGTATTTCAGCATTGAAACTTTTGAACAATATGTGGATTTTGAGAATCACTGAATGCATTCTGCTTCTATTTCTGTGTTTAATGGATTAATCCCCTGCATGGACACGGTCATATTCATGACCTGGACATGGACATATCCATGCAGTCATTTCTTCAGAAAATGGTCAGCATTAGCAACTTATATGCATATTTTGCAGTGATGCAGAGAAATATTGCCAAGACATCAGATTATGTCAAAGCCACATATGAGGTTACATTTCTGTTATTCCTGTTTGTGCAGGTTTGCGGAGTTGAGAGTTCATACTCTCTTATGTTACAGCCTTGTCTTTCCTGACTTTGGCAGAGTTTTCTTTCCTGCCCCCAATACAAAAGAGAAGCTCAGTGTGGACTCCATAGTATCTTCTGTGGGATGGAGAACTGTTGTCACTCTCCTGGAGCAGAGTGGGTTCTGTAAGTGGGAGACTCTGTTCTGTCTTCTAAGTGTGCTTTATAGTTGGGGTCACAGTCTGGTCTCCATGAAAACTGAACACAAACAATGCAGTTCTCTTCACTGGGTACTGACAAATGGACAGTCATAAACCATAACTAAAGAAAGTAATGAGGAAATGGTTGTTATTTGAAGGACTCCTTCTATTTGTATAACTGGGTATGCATGCAATGATTGTCACTCCAGATACTCCAGGTATCAGCCAGCCCTTTAACCCACACCTGTCTGAAAGGTAAACAATGACATTTTGTTCCTGATAACAAATCCTTTCCATATGGCAATCTCATGAACCTCTGTGAAAGTTTATTTAAGGAAACAGTGAATGGAGATTTACTCCCTATTTGCTTGTAGCTCAAATGACTCCATCAGGTTATATAGCACTGCTTTGGATGAACACTGGTATAAAAGAGAGAAAGGATACAACCCACAGGGTCAAACTGATTTGGGCTAAATTTGAGGGGCAATTACATTGCTTATTTTCAGAATAACTTGCAAGATGTATTGGGCTGAACTTGATGTGAGCTGGCTGAAAACAAATCAGGGAGTAATTTACTAAACAAACTTTTTAAAATTACTTTTTTCCCTTAAATTTTAAAACAGGACCTGACATAAATCCCTATCATGAATGCCTATCAGAAAAAGGAGGGATAAAGTTGAAGGTAGCAAATTAATAGTATCCCATTTAAGAATAGTCAATCACTTCTTGCAATCAAAACCATGCTAACATGGCCTGCTCAAATAAAAATTACTGGACTAGACCCAAACACTAAAAAGTAATTGATAATAGATTTTTTTCAGAACCCACTCATCCATCAAATGTGTCCCTCCTCCATAATACTTTATTGTCTCTTTTTGCATTAAAATTAAGAAAATTGGAAGAAAATAAACACTCTTGCTTTCCAGCTGATCCTCAGAGTTCAGAAGAGTTGGGTGCAAACTGGGCTTAATTTCTCATTAGAACTAATTTGGCACTATTAAGTCTGGTCACATTCAAATGGATATTCCATGACCACAGATTCACAAATAATGTGGTTTACGAATTCAATGCTATGGGTCAGGTCATGTTCAATAAGAACTTGTGCAATCACAGATTCATGAATAGTGTGATGAACCAATCTGGCACTACAGGTCTGGTCACATTATTCAAGAACCTTGGGTCCAAAGATTCACGAATATTGCAGTTTATCAAAGCAACAGAAATACAGATTAGGAATTCTGTTGACAAATGCATTAGCTGGGATAGAACTCTAACAATAACAGTAACACTGTGTTAACCTGGGTAATAATAATTAGAAATTTACCAAGAAGACATCCCTGCCCAGAAGAAAAGAAAGGAGAGTTGCCAGTCCTCTGTCCCAAGGCTTTTTTGGTTTTCCTCCTAAGTGAAATTTCTATCCTTCTTATATAGAGTCCAATCTTATTCGCCTCCTCCTGTGTTATATGTAGCAGATACAGATAGTGAGTTGTGTAAAACAGTCATACATGTCATAGCATGTAATCAATTAAGCTTGTTAACATATGCAGAGTGTGCACTTTACAATTTAAATAACCCTTAGTCAGGCAAAAGTTAATTTTTCCTTTTTACGGTGTCCTTCAAAGTTCCAGTCATGTCATTCTGTGTCATTCTTCAAAGCCAAAACAGGACCATCCTCCTGTCTCTACAGGACTTCCTCCTTCAGTCAATTCATCCCTTCTTGATGTTGACTATGCAGATCTTCATCTGCAAAGATAACAGAGCCAGTACACAGTGTAGGCCCTAGATAAGCCTTAGCCCTTCCCTAGCTCCTTGGGCATCATCCCACTCCCCTTCTAAAGAGAGATCTTTAACATTCATTGTGTGCACTTAAAACAAAGTGTCCCTGTCCTGGTTTATAATGATTGTCTTTTAGATTGGATTTGTTTTGTTATTTAATTGCATTCTCTTATGCAATGCATCTTTAGACAGTGGCTGGAAATTTTTGCTGCTCTTAAACAAAGCATCTTTTGTGCTATATCAACTTGCATTTTCCTGGGATTGTGTTGTGCTGGTATCTTTTCACTGACTTCATCAGTGGAGTATTGTAGTCATAGTTTCACTAAGTAGACGGTAACAAACATTTAGCCCTTTCTCTATATTGCATCTTATCAACTGATCTGTGGGAAATGCTCTTTATGTTGTTAAGGCATATGTCCTAATATAAACAATAAATTAATCTTAACTGGAGGAAGCTTTGAGACTCCTAATACAGTAACCCAGCAGAAAACAGAGTTTAAAAAACTTGTATATCTACCAAATTCCATGGATATTTTTGTTTAAATGTTCTGTATTTATTTTCTACACCAGCCTTTTATGATTGGCTTTACCAAACAGATATTATGAAAAATGCTCTGTAATTTCTTAATATGAGATGGCAAGGGAGAGGTAAATATTGAGTTCATTCAATTGCATTGATATATTTCCTTTTTCTCCTACAGTTGAATGAACAACAGTGAACACAATTGTAGAAAGATTATTACTCTGAATTAGAGGGCTGTATGCACACATATATTGTACTGGTTTCATAGGGTCTGCTAATGATAACTGTCAAATTATAGACTGCAGTATAGTTACGAGGTCAAGTACTGGAGTGCTAATTGATTCATACAGAAGTGCCTTGGATTCTAATGTTTAGAATGCTATTTCATATAATAAAGTCTTAGAGCTCAAAACTTGTGTCTTAGAAGAATGCAGATTCTCGTGATAATGCAGGAGTAGCAGCATTTTAAGCAGAAAGCGCTGATGATGGAGGCGCAGTTCTGCTAACAGTAGCTAGAAGCACACTTGAACAAAGACCACCCACACACCCCTGCAACAAAATGTGCCTTGCCTCTGGACTCTTGAGGGAGAAGTTTGTACTCACACACTATCTGTAGCATAGTCTTTCACTTAGGGAATCCTATAAATTGATACTATGTTTCCAAGTGAAAAAGTTCATCAGCTACTTTCCGCCCTGGAAACTAAAAGCCTGAAAAAATAAGAAAGAATTTTAGAGCTACTCCACCTAGGGTTGATTAGCTTAAATGCAATAACCTCAGCCCGAGGTCTACCTGTCAAACAAGAATGTTTAAATCTTGAATCAGATAGCAAAGCAAAGTGAGGATCAAATAAATGGGTAGTAAAAGCTTGATAGTAGCTTCGCTACTCACTGTCTGGCTGTGGACAATTTATTTTCAGTTTGGTTAAGGAAGTGTGAAAATACTTGCTGTAATTGGCATTAGTACAGGGCTGTGGAAGCTGTAAATTATTTATTATATTTCAGAAAGAGGCTCCAAGGTTAGCATATGTAAATTCAGGAACTGCTGCAAAGGCGTGCAATTTGTGTGCCCCTTGACTTTAACAGAGCTTCAGGGATTTCTTAGGCATCAACACTTGTTCTAGTCTCACAATAACTACAAATCTGTGAGTGTTTGAAAATCAGCACTGGGAAACTCTGATCTGATAGTTGAAACTGAGTCTGTGAAATGCTTTAAGTGTTTGCTTAACTTTGAGCCCATGAGTTGTGCTATTAATTCAGTGGAGCTAATCACTACATTACAATTAAGTTCATGCCTAATGCTTTGCTGGACTTTTAGCAGATTGTAGGTTTATGATTTAGGTAGCCTTTTCAAACTTGCTGAGGTCAGATCTCCTGATTTAGGAACTTATGATCCTTATGAAAGTGGTGGACTTGGATTTCTGTGAAAGTCATTTTGGGACAAGAGATCTCTCAAGATTTAGAGGTATCATCACTTATCTAGAAACTGATTAATTCCTATTTAGTTATCTAAACTTTTCAAATTCTACTGTGTATGACACATATTCTTGTAGCTCATATTTATTCATTTTATTTTTCTCAAGGCTAAAATCTATAGTGCTATAAACTACCTTGCCTCAGGCAACTGCAGTGAGGCTACTACATGTTACATTTTTGAAGTTCTCTCTCCTGCTCAACACTATTTTTAACATCAGCTTTATCACTTCTACTACAGTACACAAGAAATGCATGTAAAAAAATATATGCTGCATCTTCCGCTTATGGAGCAGTCTCAAATTAATTGCAAGGAGCCTATTAGAGATAACAGGCACTACTGAATAGTGCATATTGCCTTATCGCACTGGGCTTACAGTCTGGCTTTTAAAGCTGAAAAATAAGGCTTTCACTCTAAAGTAGATATTTGGGTGTTTATCTCCATAAAAACAAATCTCTGCATAGCCATAAGATTTCAAAGTGTAATTTAAAACAATATAAGGTAAGAAGTATAGGTTTTTGGATAAAAACAATCCTCTAGAGTTTTACCTAGCACCATTTCAAGCAGTGATCTGAAATCTACCATCACAGGTCAATATTCAAAAGATGGGTGGTTTATTTGTACTAGAGGTTGCTTTATTTCTATTGAATGGGTAAAGCGTGAATGTCTGTGATACAGGAATATTTCTACTGAAAAAGGATTCTTTTATTAACACATTAAAATGTTGATCACTTAGTATGCTGTAGACAATTTCTCATTTTTTTCTGATTAGCTTATTGGAATACATTATTTACATTCAATATGACAGTCTAGTATTTTAGAAATCTGCAGTGTGGACACAATGAATCAAAATTTGTTTCAGTCTTTTGGGATACAGTTTTATTATTATCCTAAACAATAAAACAAGAGTTTTAACTGAATATATTTTTTTTTCTCCCAATAGCAGTCTCATTTGAATGTTTTCATTTATCAAAGCATTTCATGTTTACTTAAAAAACACATTTTCTGCTCCCTAGAGAAGTCCATAATGTACTCAGTAAAGACTGAACATCAGAAAAAATGTACCCATTTTTACCCATGATAGATTAAATTTCAGGAAAAACTGTTCTTGCTTTGTTTTGGTAGATACACATGTTGTGGAATATTAGTAATGTAATTTTTTTGCCTACATTAACACAATTCCTTTTGTGGTCATCTAAATAATATTCCTTTAATTTGATTCAAAAGATAACACTGCTATGTACTGTATTAAAATCTTAGGTATTTAATCTGAAGAGAAGAAGTAGAACTTTAGAGAACCATGATCCTTTTTACCAGTGAAACTACCTGAGAAATTACATATGACTAAGCTGGAATCAGGGCATTTTCTTAATAGTTAATTTGATAAAATCCAGATAGTTTATGTATGACTTAAGCTTTGCCTGAGTGGAAAATGGTATTGTTCATTAATGAACAGCAAATCTACACAACATCTTAAGACAGGGATTGAAACATTCAATATCTGTATGAAATTACAGAAGAAATTCAGAGAGCTAAAATCAAATCATTAGAACTGGAACATTGCCAAAATCCTTGGGTTACCTTCTCTGTCCTTTTCAGAAGCTATATATTAGATCCCATTTCTTGTCTGTCTGTAATGTACATTTTCTCTTTTTTTTTTTTATTTTTTTTAAAGTTTTTTTTCTGGGGGATTTTTTTTTTTTTTTTTTTTTTTTTCCAAGAGAATGGCAGTTTCTGTGGCTGGACATATATGTGTAAAGACATCTAGTTATGCTTGGTCTTCAGTATTTAAGAAACTTATATTTAAACAGTTCTAGTGAGAAGTTTGCAGAGCTCTACTAGGCAAGCTGAAATGAGCAGGTCAAGACTAACATAGTTTTATATCACATGTAAAAACATAGCATGAAGTCCTTCACCCTGTCAGGTCGTCCGTAAAACTCTTGCTGACATTGGTGAAGGGAGGTTTTCAGCATGACACTGTTGGTGCTTATAATTTTAACACCA
>VWZP01001140.1:196075-291679 GCA_013396995.1 Dicaeum eximium
CCTGGGGTTCGGTGTCTGCCGTGTTCCCTTGCTGACTGCCTGCCCCATGCGAGACGTGAAATGGTGGCCAGGCAAAGGCCCCCAGAGACAAGGCTTTCCTCCATCTTCTCCCGGCTGTCTATTGGGCATGGCACACGTCCAACCCCTCCCCCATGTGCTTCTGATAGCCTTTGTTAAGACATAACAAAACTCATTGGCTTCTCACAGCAACCAACCCAACACCCAAACCCGAAACAAATAAAACAAAACAACGAAACAAAACTAGAAAAACATGGATCAGTATAATTAACCTTTAATTTCTCCGCTGAGATGCAGTCACATACAGCACAAGATAAAATGAGGTAACTATTAGGCCATTCAGACCTGCACTGAATGGCCATCCTGGAGAGAAAAGGAAACAGAGAACAGCCTCAGACAAACCACATGGGGAAGTTTAGGTAGACCTCGATACCCAAGCTACAGTTTAACTTTGACATTGACATTCACAAGTATCTCCATAGAAAGTACCATGGTGTCTTTAGTGACCACAAACAGATACGTATTTTCTCTAAGCTAAACGGTAGTGTGCCCACAGCAGTTGTTAAGAAATTGAACAAAGGAAAGGATTACATGACCAGATACAACATTTCTGTTTCTATTGAGAGCTCCTTAAGTGGTTCTATTTAGCGAGATGAAAAATATTTACATTATTTCACTATAAGGAGGTAAATTTCTGTATGTGAGTCATATGAATCAGGAAGAAATTATTCTCTGTTATATAGTTGCTACACACACTCTCATATATGCTGTGGTGATACACAACAGATCCAGTTTGAGCATAAAAATGAAGAAAGATTGTGCAATATTCACAGACAGCATGAAACTAAATACTCATTTATAAATCGTTTAGGCATTTCCTTCATAGTCTTTTCCTCTGTTGCTTTTAGTTCATTAATATGATGAGGTCTCTGCCCATGTCTTTTCCTCTCTTTTGAGTGTGGTAATTTTCATATGTGCAGTACCAAAATTGCCTGGTTCTAATGTTCTAATGCAGGATCACACTTTGCCTCCTGACTTGCCCACTTGTCCACTTTGAGCTAATGTTAGTAAACATCCCTTAAAAACAATCGCTTTTAATCTTGTCAGAGAAGGCTGTGTTGTGAGGGTGAAAATTAGTTATTAGCTTAGCTTTTCATCCATGCATAATAGGATGTTAAAATCAGAGATGTTTGCTTGAGGCCATGAGAGGCATCCCACTCTGAGCTTACAAGTTTTGAATTTATAAAATGCAACATATTTAAAATAAACACGCAGAAAGCAAATGCCAGTTTAAAATTAGAAAAGTCTGTTTTGTGTATTTTCATCTTTGTGCAAGAAATTTAAGGCATCTTTTTGATTGCAGCAAAAGAAGAAAAATATGCTGTATATTTGCTGGTTTTCTATCTCCCACCTTTGTTGTAATAGATAATCTACAGAAAAAAACTATGCTATACGCTTCTTATAGTGAAGACTTTCCCCCTGAATAGGGTTCTCATCATCTTGGTTGATCAGAATTAATCATCCTCTGTCTTCATGCTGTACCTTATCAAATTAAGCTCTAAAAACCCAAAATATCAAGACAAAGTCAGGCCAAAGATAAAAAAAAAAAAAAAAAGGAAACCCAAAACAAAATAATGATAAAATCTCTTCTCACATGTACTGCCAGGTAAAGCTGATGTAATTTAGGGATCTCCCCTTCATTCTGCACAGAAGCAGAATCCTGTGGCAGGATGGGAATCCAGGATCCCTCTCTGCAAACACCCACAGAGCAGTAACAGCTTCTCATTTTCTTTGTCTCTTATTCCACTTGAGCTAAACCAGCCAGAGCAAAGGATGTAGGGCAGGTGATAGTTCCCTTAGGACTATCTATGTTAGAGTCATGGTAATTGGCAATGAAAGCAATCAGTGAGTTGAGGCGCTTTCAGAGAGACCTCTAAATGTCTCAGTGCTCTCCTTTGTCATCCCCAGTACCTGCACAGAAACACAGGTAGGCATCATGGTTCTGAGTGCATTTGTAATGCAAAATGCAGAGTTGTATACCAGTCTGCTGGATGACAGGCTTGAGTCTTTGGATTGCCTACCAAGTGTTGATGAAAAGCCACGCAGATTCTTAATTCAGAAACTCCAATTTTTCCTCTGTTCCTGTGTTCATTTTCTTTATCAGCAGGGGATGACTTACACTTTCATAACTGATTAACATTTTGAAACTGTGGGAGCACTTTGTATGGCATTTCAAATTATTTAACTCTTTAGCTCTTTGCTGAGCTCCTCTTTGTTTGTTTGTTTGTTTGTTCAGGTTTTTTTTTTTTTGTTTTGTTTTGTTTTGTTTTGTTTTTTGTTTTTGTTTTTGGAATATAGGTTATGCCAGCATGTCAGCACTTCCAGAAAGTGTTTTGCTTTGTGCAGAAGACACTGGGGACACCAGTTACATTAACTAAATTTGGACAGTACAAGCAAGTGGAGGTTTACAAGCTTTCACCTCATTCTCTAACCTGCTTACATAGGTGGAAGAAAGAGCCTTGCCATAAGGCAACCCAGCAGAGAAACCCATCAGATTTCTTAATCCTTTCAATGTCCTGTTTGTCCTCAAAATAATGTTTTCAATTGGCTGTTTGAAATCAACAGGACCTATCCTTTCCCCTTAATCTCTTTTTTCTTGTTTTGCCCTCTCTCATATAGGATGTATGGGCAAAGTGGGGTGTCACTGGTACACAAAGAACAGTCTTCCAACTGTGCTTTTATTCTCAGCCAGTTGGAATTCATCCTAAAGCATGGCTGAGGAATACTGTTCACTTAAAAATAAGTACGGTACTTGAAGGCATTTTTCCATACCCACAGACAAACATCTAGCTGCAATGTACAAGAGAATCATCTGCAGCTGAGGAAAATTATTAGGCAATGCCTATAGACTTGTCTTTAGCCCATTCACAATGGCTGCAAATTAAAGATGCCAACATCCATTGAAGTCCACTAATTGAATTGATAAGATGGCTAAAGATATATCAAAAGGATTCAGTTCTAAGGTCATTTGAGTAAGGACAATCCCTACTGATCTTGGTGGGACTTGCATTTGAGTCTCATGACTCCAAGCATGATCATGGACATTACTCCCCACTGCTGTTCCGCAGTGTTCAACTGGACACTCAACACTGTAAATATTAATTTCTTTTTCTTCTTACTATCTTTCAGCAAACAGAAGTCCAGTAACAGGAGAGAGAGTTAAGTGTTTTCCTTCTCCCGTATAGTTATGAGTACAGAATCAAAACTACATTTCTGGTTTCCTGCAATATATTGCAATGAAAAGCTGGGCATAGGTATCCTGTTTTCTAGGTTGTCTGTTTTAGGAATTCAGAAAATATATGAATGGTCCGGTAGTGAAGGACAAGAAAGAAGAAAAGAAAGACACATTTTGTCTGCATTTGAAGATGAAGTATTAATTTCCAAACCTACCTACCTTCTAACTTCTGCTGCTTTCCATTTCTAATTCTGTTTTATCTAAGATTCATTCTACTATTCCCAGATTTTTCCACAGGATTTCTTGGGTTGGAGATTTCTCTTAGTCCTGTTGCTGTTAGTTCTGTCACTGCATTCAGCCACAGGGGCATTGATTTTAGAGTGTATTCCTGTAAGTGATATGGTAATGACCTGCTACCACTCTTCGGCACAGGTTAACCAGCAGACATGGTAAAGAGAAATTCTTTACAGTCATGCCAATAGAACAAATTAAAATGGAAAATGCAAAACTGGAGAACCAGTTTTCTCTCAATTGGAGAACCAATCAGGAATGTATTTAGCGTTCTCAAAGCTCACATATACTTTCTGAAAAAGTAACTGTATTGCAATTAGTATTAGAAAGAAACCTCCTTCAATTTTACTCTTTTCCCTGTAAGAAATACACAGCACAGGACATTTCAATCACTTGTCTTTGTTGCATTAAATAGCATCAAGTAAGAGCAAGAGGAAATAGAAGAATTTTGTTACTAGTATTGGAAACGCTAGAGCCTTAAAAAGTCTTGCAATATCTGAAAATCATTATTATTTCTGAAAAGACTAGTTGTTTATTATTTTATCTTATAATTAGCATTCTGAAATACTAGTTGCTTTGCAAAGATTAGTAGCTTTTTTTGACAATTGATTAACAGTTGCAAACAGCGCTATTTAAGTTTTAGAGGTAGGTAATTTACAGCTTTTTGTAGGGGAAATGGAACCAGAGGAAAGAAAAGTTGGAATGCTTCAGCTGCATTTCTTCACCCTTTCTTTGAAGTTTCCTGATAATATTCAGGAACAATTTCCCTTTTCTAATGTTCTTCCGCTAATAGTATTTTATTTAATTATGTTGGTTTCCCATTGTAAATAAAAAGTAAGAAACCTGCCAGTTCCCTTTGATCATGGTTCTGTTCTTTTCTCCAACAAAACTTACACACAAAGGTGTTTTGTTTTTTTCTTTCTTTCAGAGGTGAAAAGCATTCCTCATTAGGAAGAGCAGATGCATCCTATCATAAAGGGTTGAGGGTTATAGATTCTTTCAAGTAGTTTCCTTTCTTTCCAGGTACAAATTGTTTAATCTGCAAGCTTTGTCAATGTTCTGGAGTGTTCATGTGTTTAGAATATATTGTCACTGGAAGCTCCAGGCAAACCATGTGTAAAAATAGAAAAACACATTAAAGCATAAAAACTAATGAGGACACAGTGCAAATATTTCTCATAACCATTGCCCAAATTACTTCCTCAGGGGAGTCAGACTGTAGTAGTTACATCAGGAAAACAGATATGCTACAGGTGGGTTCCAGCATTCTTCCTTCATCTCTGTATAGAACAGAAACACAAAACCCAACAAAAGTTCTTCCTTTACCTTTTTGATAATTCTAATTTGTTTGAAAAAAGATATGAATCCATATTCCTTTTCATGTTGATTCACATTTTGAAAGTTTTTTCTAAACTCCTTTTACTTTTCAATTTAAACATATTTCCTGGGGACATATATATCAATTATTTTGAAAGTTTACAAAAAAACCCAGTGCAAATAATGCAGGCATTTAATAAACACATGACTAAACAATACACTGAAATTACTTGTCCTACAAGATCTTGAAACAAGGGAAGCGTTGTACTCAACTCAGAAAACATTTTCTTGAAGTTTGTGTGTATCCCCTTTCCTTTCCTTTCCTTGTGAAGTTTTAAAGTTACACACACACATACACTTGCTTGAAGCCTTATGAAACTGAAATGTCAAGTGAGAGTTGCTTTATATCATGTTCTGTCAATCAAAGTAAGCGAGGCTTTATGCATCTGTTGCTAGTATATTGGCACTTTTTGAAGAGTGTTTCGGAGGGAGCGAGAATAAATAAAGATCCTTCAGGCACTTTCTCATTTATGGATGAGGAATCAAAGCAGTCTGAAACTTCATTTTCAGCCTGATACCCTGAAGATTGTTGGCTGATAATTCTGGATGGAACAGCTTATCTGGGAGGATTAGGGAGAACATGGACTTCCTATTACTGCTGGCTTCAGCCTATTCAGCTGGGCAGACTCTGTCACACATTATCTGTGCCTTTACATATGTCACTAATCTTATCTATATCTTTTCAGCTCCTTCTGTTGGAGCTGTGGTTTCCTGTGCCTAAGTCTCCCATTTCTTCATTACACTGGCTGTATAGGCATTAGCCTTCTCTAACAGCCTTTCTGCACCATGTCATTCAGTAATAGCTAGTAATGCAAAGGTATGAGAAGGTAATGGTTGTGCTTTATCTCTGATCTTATGGGCCTCACATCAATATATTAACTGCACACCTCCCTTCCCACCAGCATCCTCCATTTCCCCCCCAACATTTTTGACCAAATCCACTTGATAAAACAAAATCACCCCAACAATAGAGTAACTCTGCAATCGTTAAAAATAATGGAAGCAGGCAATTTGGGGGCAGGTTTATATGCTGGAAGGGTCAAAAGTAGTTTGTAACCAGGAGAACCAAAACATCAGCACCAGAACTGATCTGAATCTTCTGCCTTGCTATTTGTTGTTACAAATGTAGTGGTGTCCATCACTAGGAGAATATAGCACAAAAGAAAGAAGTCTTGGAGTCTTCTGAAAGTCCCTGCCTTTTAAAATTTCATAGGGAAGCCCCTTTCCCATAGCTGCTCTAAAATACTTCCCTGCCTTCATCGGGGTCTTGCCAGCTAAGTTCTATCCTTTCTCTCCTATTTTGCTTTTGACTTTCAGCCTTCCTGCCACACCTCCACTCTAGTGTCCTCTTTCCTTTCTAATTAATTTTCTGCTGTTTCTTCATCTCCCTCAGCCATTTTAAACTTCCTCATTCCCATTACTGTAATAAAAATGACAATAAATGAATTTTTTAGAGTGAAGGAAATGAAACCGCTGAGATACTACTTTACCCTTTTATTATTCCACTAACTGTTTTTGACTGTAAGGTCTTCTGGGCAGGGACTGCTCTTACTGTGTGTTTTCCTCGTGCCTAGTACAATACATATCGGGGAAAAAAAAATTAACTCAGTCCTTATCTTGATGACTTTTTGGGTACCATCAGAATGGAAACTAGAAAGACACATCACTGACCTCTGACTACTAACTCCTCCAATAGTACTATCTGACACTTTATTTCTTATTAGTAACTCAGCCAGTTTCCTATATAATTAATTTTAATTACATTTAAGTAAAACTTAAATTATTTTAAAGCAGTGAAATTTCCCTTCCTGCTTTTGCTGCCCTTGCATTTTGTTTTGCTTTAAATTGCCAAGTTATTAGGGATCTGTATCTTGTCTGTCTCTCGAGGTTGGAACAACAAGCTTTATTTGAAACTGACAAACATAATTTCTCCTCTTCATAAATAAATGCCTTGAATGTCATGGTTTCCTCACCCTACCACCACAAGTCCAGTCAAGGCCATGTTATTTAACACAGACACATTTTTTATTCAGTGACAAGCAGAAGCAAGAAATGTAATGTCTATCCCAGAGCTACACAATTACTGCTGAATTATATAGATGAGACAGACGCAGAATGTTTTGTTAGCTTCGGCATTGATGGCAACTGTAGGAAATTATGTCTTGCAGCATAATTTGGAAAGGAAGATTTTCTTGACTATTTGCATTCTTTCAGAGGTTTGGAGAATCTGCTCACTGTGGACCGTGCAAGAACTTCTGTTTTCCACCTACACAAGGCATCATGGTCTCTTAAGGATGGAAGGAAGGACTTCATTTCAGGTGCTCCCATGGAAATGGTTTTCACTCTTCTAATCTAGTTGACTTGTTCTTCCCTATGGTCTTGTACACAGACTTTTTTCAGCACTAGGATCAACTGAGCATTTGATATACAGTTCATTTTCCCCATGCAAGTTACACATTTCACCAATTGGACAAGGCTATTTCTCAACTCAGAGAATACGTTTCATCAGGTGCACCTGAACCCCTTTGTGATACATACAATATGAAGAGCTATATAAGGAATCTCTTAAATATTTAATTTATAGTCAGCCCTTGTCTGAGTATGTGTCATTTATGAAAGGATAACACGTGGCATGTGGACTTGTCATTAGCCCAAGGTAACACAGGTTGTGACTTCTAATTCTGTTCTCAGCCCTGCTACAGAGTTACTACATGACCTTGCACAAATCACTTAACCTTTATATGACTAATTTTATCCATCTATAAAATGAGGATAGTAAAATTTTTAGCTACACACAGCAGGATGATGAGAATTAATTAATGCTATTGAAATCCCTGAGAAAGAAGACTTTATATACAGGGCCTAATTCCACAACTATTCACTCTCTGACTCTCTGTCTTGAGCAGCTACTTCTAGCTAAGCAAAATTACTGTACAGACCTACCATCTGGATTTATTAGCATTGTTCAGATTCACTGTGCTTAGATATAAAGCTCACGTAAAACATTCTAGAGAATCAATACAAAAGAAAACACAAGTGATTAATTACTTATATTAGTTGAATATCTACATACAAAGAGTATAACCAACCAATCATGTTTGTGCATTTAGAATTTCATAGCAGGGGCTCCAAGTAGCATATGCAAAAATTGACATCTGATTAAAAGTGCCTCTGTGTGTTACTGGAGCTACAAACAACAGGCAGGTGAGCAAATGCCCATGTGCATGTGGGAGAGAGAGTGTGCACTATTCATGTAGTTCTTCAGCTTCCTTTTTTCAAGATTTGACCCTAAAACTTCACTTCTTCTGGACTGTGGACCAATTTTCCAAAATTTAAACTGACAGGATTTTCATTAGAAAACTCAAGTTGGAAATGTGGTATCATGTCACGTACCAATAACTGGAACTTTATGGGATGTGACTATTACAAAACATACAGCAAAAAGAGCTAGCTAGTATCTATGTCTAGTAGTTGGGATGGGGCCGGGGGGGGGGGCAGGGGAGCAAANGGCAGTGGAGCAAAGTGACCAACCTCACTTCTCTCTGCTACTACCAGGCTGATTTACAGTGGGCAGCCCAAATCAGTTCTAACCCAATTTAAATTCACACATATTGAGACATAACGAAATCCTTATATGACATAGAACAACCAGTCTTCAATATTCTGATCTGTTGTTTTACTTAAGCATGCATGGATTTGCTCAAAATAATCACTTTATTTCTTTCTACATTAAGGCAGAATTTTCAAGTTACTATAATTGTTGCAATCTTCATCAGATGAACAATATATTCATATTCAAACCTGAAGATCAATCCAAAGTTACAGAACTGTCAAGAAGGCAGAAAGAACCAATCTTATCTGTAAGTATCAGTAATACAATTGTCTTATCCTAGACTAGCAACAAACGAAGAGATTTTAGGTTCAAGGTCATGTGTGGTGTAACCTGAAGTGCTCCATAGCAGGCCCTAACTCAAGAGCACTTTCAAATTAACCTCAGAAGTTTCTTCATCATAAGGAAAAATGAATTCTTTATGCAATGGAAGTGATTAACCTTGAACCTTCAAAGTCAAGATGATCAGAAGGTGTGCGTGTGTGTGGGGGAGGGATTCTGCAATCTCTAAGGTGTTTGAAAACTGATACATCATTGAGAAAATAAACAAAATTAATACAACTCTCTCCTTAGTCTGCTGCTGCAAAACATTCCAGCATATTTTGCTGTAAAAACCTTTCCTCTTTTAAATGATCAAAGGAGCATGTGATCCAATCAGTTAAACAACTGCAACAAGCCAGAACAACACAAATACACTTAATGTCCTGTTTACTAAAGATGTTCATTGAAGATAATGATGCACAGGGCCCAAGAGATTTGGAGAAAAATAAGTAAGTAGAAATTAAATCCAACTTAATGATGCCTAGGATAAAGTGTGTAGGGTGGAGGAGGGTGGTGGTTTTTGAGGAGTATGCTCAGTGCAGGTAACTCTGGATGCAGCTTCCAGTAGGAGCTGCAGGTTGAGCTCTGGGGGTGAGAGCCCTGGGCAATAGGCTGGGAACTGCTGACCCTTTGCATAACAAAGGGCTCGGGGGCCTGTGGCCTGGCCAAGTGGGTGGACACTGAGACACAGCAGGAGCAGATGAGTCCCAGGTTTTCCTTTCTTTAGACTGTGGAGGTGTAAAAGCCCAGGGGATCCTTTGTTTGGGGTCTATTCAGAGGCACCCGTCTCAAGTTGTTACTTTTCTTATTTATTTATTGCACCATGATTAAATTATTTTAAGGATCAAGATGCCTGAGACTGCTGTGGAACTGTGGGGTCACGCCAGTCAGGAAACCTGTTCTGGCTGTGTGGGGGTGTAGCTGCAAAGGGGCCTCAGTCCCAGTTCAGGGGGCACGGGGGTGACTGCCCAAGTGGCTCCTGGACAGTTGGACAGGGAAGTTTCTGTAACAGTTGGTGATGCTTTTGTCTTTTGTCTTTCATTAGAACTAAGAAAAACTTTACACTGCTAAAATAATTCTGCAGCTTACACATTTAAATTAATATAAGCACAGCAGAAGAATATGACAGAAAGGGCTAAACACTGCCAAAACAGCTTACCTTTAAGCATACTTTCCTCTGGGTCAGAGAGAAGAAATGTGCTTTTCTGGAAAAATGAAATAATAATAAACTAATAATACTAATAATGCAACACAGACTATTTCTATAAGAAGAAAGTAAGGCTAAGCCATAAATAAATAAATGCAAGGTATTATTGGGATGTTTTGGCTTTGCATGTTTGGTGAGTTGGTTTTTTGATAAAATAACCAAAGCATATAATTGCATTGAGTAATTTCTTCTCTGCCTTCTTTATTTATTCTCTGTCTGGCATTCTTTATTTCCTGTATCCCTTGACCCATTTCAAGAAAGGACTTAAGGAGGTGCTGATTATTAAGTCAATGAATTTTTCAATCGACTCACATAAAACATACACAGAAGGTTTTCAGATGTGGGGTCATCTATGAGGAGCTCCCAAGGAGGCACTCACCTGATGGCCTTGCATTAAATTCTACTGCTCCCACTTCATCATGCTGTAGCCTGGGCTAGTTTTCACAGCCATTCACACTGAGTCACTCAACCCCAAAGTGGCCTTTTTCTGGTAATATCCAGGAACAGTGCTGCCTCCAAATAAAACACTGCAGCTCTAGAAATACCCCTTTTTTCGTAAACACACTGTTTAGGAGAGCTGTTCATCTCTTCTTATCCTTCTGTTGCTCAGGTTGGTTTGCAGTCTTACCTCCTGTATAAACCTGACTTTTAAAATGTAGCCTTTAAAATGGCAGGAGACTCAACCATTTTGTGCATGCAAGTAGTCCTCAGGAGACTTTTCACATCATGAAGCTTATAACATGGGCATAGATTGTCTCTCCTTAGGTTCATTTTCTAAACTTCATTTTTAAAACATCTAATAATTTTAAAGGGATTTTCCTGTTCACTTCAGTTCTGATGTAGTCTTAGCAGCAAGCCTTTTGTAGTATGGTGACATGCAATTGATGAGAGTATATTTTGTTTTTAATACCCTGAGGTGTATTCCGATGTGTTTCCCATTTCACATAGTGAACCAGAGAATACAGGCGGTGCTTAGCCTATTTTTAGGCTTAAAATAACATTTTCTTAAGTTACAGCCAGTCTTAGTGAAAATTAGTTTATCTGAAATGATCATTCATATATGTACATGTACCTTGAATCCAAAATAAGTAAGACACATTTCTGTACCATTAGATACCTATTTTCAAATGCCTGATTTTGATAAGTGGGGCTTACTTCTCCTATCATGAGTCAGATAGCAGGATTACTGAGGGTGGAAGAAGATAAAGGTGATTCATCCCACCTGAGGTCTCCTTGTGCACTTTGTAAGCATTTGATTTTTATAGAGGATGTTAATTAAATAAGTACATCTGAATGAATGGGTGAGTAAGAGACCAATACACCCTGTGCTCAAGTGCCTGGGTATGCTATACTGGCAACTAGCACTTAACGATGTTGGCTAGGAAAGATGCCTTTTCACACTTAGTGCTTCTGGATGTGTCTAGAAACAGGGCCTGCATCTATCCTAGTAAATGCTGACAATGCTGGAGTGATCCCAACCCCTGGATTTTGTTGTCATTGACAGTAAATGTTAGAACATTTTCAACAGATACAAGTGACCAATAATAAAGCACTCAACACAACAGATCAATAATTATAAGCTGCTTTCTAGTATCTCCATCTGGTAACTTACTAACTGTTGCTTTAGGTTTTGTGTACACACTTCAAGCATTTTCCCAATTGTTTAGATAGACATTTTTTCCCCACACTATCTGTATATTAAAAAAAAAAAAAGTAGAGAATTTTTTCCTGCCTCTTCTTAATTTGTAGATTTCAGAAGTCATATTTCTGAAGAACTGGGGGGAGGGGGTGTTTGCCTGAAAAATTCTGTGCACAATTTCATGCTCTAAAAATATGTATTTTCATATTCAGTATCACAATGTATTTCCTACTCACTAATATTGGAGGTAAGACAGTGTAATTTTTTGTGTGTTTTACAAAAAAGGGTGATGCTATTCTGTTAAATGCATGCTGTATTTCCTATCAGAGTGTAACTATTTGCAGAATTTCTTATTAAAAAAGCAATCTTTAAAGTGATCTGCTGGACTTCTTCTCTCAAGAAACCTATCTAAGAAGGCTATCTGTTCCCCAATAAACCCTTTTCTAGCCTACCATAAAATACAATCACTTCCTATAAAGAGATCAGGAAATTATGTAGTCAGACTTCTTGTGGTGGAACTTCTATTGTGGAAAACAATCTAATTGAATGATGGTTTAGGTGCGAAAAGTCAACAATTGTATATTCCACTCTTTAGATATTAAAAAGAAATTGCCAAAAATATGTATTCTACTTATAACAATGCAGTCAAGATGCTTGAAATAGGGATTATCTATGCAGGTGTATCTTTACAGTATTAGGATCATAGGAAAGTTCCCAGCTGTCTTTACATATATAAGCCCTAGTATGTTGGGGAAAGTTTCAACAGAAGCAAATAGCCCAACACCCTGTATGAGGACAATGCATGCCCTCAAATCAGGGCTCAGTAGAGATAACAAAACTTCTACATGTGAGTCAATTAATTGTATAAAATTACAAGGATGATTAAGATAAATTAATATTTATATACTACTTCCTCCTACATGCATTCTTTTTACTCAATATCAGGAAGGCTGTATAGTCTTCTCCTCTGTTGTTGGAATCATATGCACTGGGAAGAAATTAAGCTATGTGTTCTAAGAAGCATTAATCTGTGTGAAATACTAATATGTCTTTCAAGTAAAGCAATAAAACAGAACACCACAGATCTATTGGAAATATAGATTTGTTTTAACTGCTGAATAATTGTTAGTTTGGGAAATAAATATAAAATATGTAGAATCTTGCAAATTCATTAATGTATTTTCATAGGCAGAAATGCCATGACCAACAACAAGAAAAAAAAAGATGCAGCAGGCTTGGTGAATTTTGTTGAAAGTTTGATGA
The DNA here is from genome assembly GCA_013396995.1 of Dicaeum eximium. Lineage (NCBI taxonomy): Eukaryota > Metazoa > Chordata > Aves > Passeriformes > Dicaeidae > Dicaeum > Dicaeum eximium. The sequence continues at coordinate 209,037 of VWZP01001140.1, forward strand.
GTTTACAGATCTTTTATCTTAACACTTACTACAGTTTGAGACTGATGAATAATTCTCAATGAATATTTCATCAGACACATGTTGCCTTCTTTTTGCAAATAGCTCATATTTTTCCAGATTCATTTGTTATTTGAAATATTTTTTTTTAAAGTAACCATTAACCATGTAAACTAATACAAAACCAATATGCAAGAATTTGACAACTTAGTTGGGCTGGTTAGTTGTGATGAGCCAGATGAGTCACAAGGTATTCTTTCTATTCATGCAGTAGAACAACGAGCATATACTTCTGAAAGAAATACTTACACATGCGACTATGACATTTAGTTTCTAGTGAATACCCCTGCATGTGATAGGGGAGCATGTTTTCTATGACCATTTGTGCCAATAAAAGGCTATCATTCAAATGTGTGTAGAAAGCAAACACAAAAGGGGATTGTCATTATCACATACCCAACACAATATACAATCTCATTTTTAGACAGGCGAATGAATTAACAATATGCTGTTGGTAGGGCAGATAAGCGACACTGAGGACACAAAGACAATCCCAGGGGCAGTTATTTGCATACTATTTGTCTGTGCCCCCTTTTTGTAATTGTTTGATGCTGTTGGGTACCTTTTGTTAAGATGAGAAATAGTTCCTAGGCAGTAGCAAACTAGGCTGATGAGAGTAGCAACAGCCATCCAATAGTCGTCCTCAAAATTGATTTTGTTCCATGCTGTGCTATCTAACCATTGTCCTCAGGGTTGCTTGAGGAGGTGAAAATCACTTCTCACTTTGTAATATACTTCTTCTATGATGGCTAAAAGGAGCTGTGTCAGAGAAGCTGTTGGGGGGGCTTTAAATAAGTGGAGGATCCTTCTAACCAAGGAAATCTTATATATCAGTATCCAATTAATTTTTATCTATTTAATGGACTAGATGCAAAATTATAGTAATTGAGCTTAGAAGCTGGCATCAGTTTTCATAGGACAGTAACATACTGAATTATCTACCGGATTAATATTTTTTTCCCTTCCTGCCACATTTACTTTTACTAAGCAACTGATGCAAAGTGGACAATGACCATTGTTCTCTTTACACAGACTGGCTCCTCATTCAGTCACACCTTATACCAAACAGCCAGCATGTTTTGCCCATGTTAGAAATGGTGAACACCACACAGTATGCTGTAATGAGCCAGCTGTGCACAAACAGAGATTGGGAATACAGAGGTACCATAGTCAGCTGTGCCTGAATTTTATCTAGACACTTGTCAAAACTGGTTTTGCTAGTACTACTTTCCTCCACATAGTACTGCTTTCCTCCACATTATACTAAAAGCATGTGACTGTCACATGTGTTCAGTCCAGACAGAGAATAAAAGTATGACAATAGCAGGTTCTAGTATTAACACATTTCAAAAATCCATTGTTGGCAGAAGTACAAGCATCTTGATTTACAGAGGTATTTGAAGTACTGTCATTCGATTTCAGTGGGAATTAAGTACCTGACCTGTTTAGGTATTTAGATAAATCTTACTAAACACCCATCTTCACCTCTAGGCAGCTAAATAGCTCTGTGTGTTTGATTTATAGCATTTAAAAGAGGTTGCTGAGGCTTTAACTCAACTCTGCCAGCACATTAAATACAGATGCTAGGCAGCATAAGACTCTGCAAAATAGTTAGAAAGGATTAGTTAACATAGGCTATTACCTTAAATGTTTACCTCCAGGGGTTCTTGGAGGGTAAAAGAATTTTACCTCTCAACAGAAGTGGCAAAACCAAGATTAGATTGTCCAAGAGAAGGAAATACAAACTGCAAAATCTTTTCTCAGCCACACCAAACCCAGTGGTTCTGTTGCCTGTAACTGAACTGTACTATTAAGCATGTGGTTGAATAAACATCAGCCAAATTTGAGCATGTTATGATTATTTGGGGATTTGTGGTTAATGACTATTGTGCAGACCACCCAGCTGCATGTGTAGTAGATCTGTAAATATCCCTGTAGTGTGTAGATCTGAAAATATCCCTGTGTATAGTGAAATTGCAGTCATTAGGACCACAACAGAATACCATTTCCCTAGCACTGGATACCCACCCAGTGAGTCCCTCATTCCCCTGGTAAGGAGAATGGCTTTCAATTAATTCCCCAAAAAGGAAAAAAAAAGAAAATAAAAAAGCAGCTGCAGTGTGCACATGGCATAAGCAGTTTACTAAGGCACTACAGTGCAGTGTTGTGCAGGCTGTTAAAGGAAATCTGGTACTCCAGTGATAATGTGTATATTCATTCAGCATAAATGACTAAGTTCAAAAAAATGTACAATGAATCATGGTTGCAAGGCTGGACTTGCTTTGATTAACTACACTAGTATAATGAAATCCAACAGAGCAATCACTGAAACATTTAGCTCCAAATGTAAATCTTCTCGAACTCTGAAAAAAACATGTTAGGCAATGAGAAGGCATATATAATACAGCTATATTTCATATAGTGAAAGTGGAAGCAGTTGGAAAGAGAAGGGAATGTTAAAAAGTTGTTATGTTATGTTTGGCAAGAATGAGTAATTCTGAATATGTCAGTCATGATAATCCAACAAATTTGTATTCTGAAGGTCAATAGAAGCATTTTCTATAGTGGTACCATAGTTATGCCAAATACAAAATAAACATTTATAAGACATTTTCAAGTATTAATACGGTACCATTGTGTGTCTTGGGATATTAATCTAAGCTTTACATTAAAGGCTTTACATAGATTGATCAATGTAACCGAGTTTTATTAAAAATGTACTGATATAACCTGTAGCACTTTCATTTCAGCAAGGCTATAATGTTGAATTCCCGTATTTCAGGCTTGTCTTAAATGTAGAGATGAAAGGTGTCTTTTCTTCCAAGAGGTAGAATGTGCTCTGTCTTCAGAAAACCTACTGTTCCACTATGAGCATGATGATTTCCTCATATGGTTACTGGTCATGCATCTGGACATTAAGGTATGTAATTTTTCCATGGAAGTTTATCTGCCAAGTGCCATTAATGCCAATAAAAGATAACCTACACCAGTGGGAAACCTATTCCTGTGGAATTTTTCTCAATAAACAACTCAAAATGTCACAGGTTTTCCGGATGTCATAATTTCCCTGCTGTTCTGTCCCTTTTGCCTGTGCAGTTGATTACAGTCCGAGGCAACAGTTTTTTTCAGTGCTCACTAGAATTTCTGTGAGCATAAAATGCAGAACATGGGCAAATGGAACAACACAACCAGCAGGAAAATCTTTTCCTTCTACTGTTGTTTGTCCCGAGAATTTGATGGGGAGAAGCCAGAGAGGAAAACTTTTGGTGAAGAACTCTGCTGTCATTGTGAGAGAGATTAGGGTTGAAGACAGCAGTGCTGGTTGTTGGGATACTGTCCTGCAGGCTGCATGTGGCCAGGGGTAGGGAGTTCCCGTAGCACATACCACAGAAACACAGCTTTGGGGAAGGATCTCAGCGATTTTCTGGTACTTCTTCCTGTGTTAAGAGGGGGAGAGAGAGAGAGAGAGAGGGAGAGAGAGAGAGTGAGAGAGTGAGAGAGAGAGAGAGAGAGAAAGAGAGAGTTCGTTCCCCTACCCCTCTCTTCCAGTCTTTCCACCACCAAGTTAAAATACTGGGCTTGCACTGAAATAAATGTGCTCTATTACATACATGTTACATGTAGACTGCAGATCATCTCATATACAGAAATTTGATGTTACTGCTATGGGCACAGTCAGATTTGGTGAGAGTGGATTCAACTTCCTCCAAGTCAGTGAAGCTCTGCCCACATACATAAATATAGTATCTATAGCATTCAGCACTCCAGTATTTAAACTAATGTTGAGCTGGGTAGACTGAAAGTGCTTACATGAAGCAGTCACACAGAGCATTACAATAGTCACTGTAAAATCTGTATGGTAACCCTTAGTGTTGTAGACTGCTTTTGGACAATATTACAGCACTTGCTATAAAACAGGACACATAATATACAGAAGATTACTTCAAAATTATTCTCTTCAAATAAATGAAGCTCTCACAGCTGTTGTGAAGACTACACATTGTTAATTTGAAGGTGTATGTGGTATGTGCTTCAATTTACAATGAAATATCATAATGGACTCAAGGGACAAAAAAAAAAAATTTACTTGTTTGGAAATCACAGTCAACTTCCAAGCCCCAGTGTCCATAGACAAACACTGAAATCCATGTTCCAAGACCAACATAAGTGCCCTGATCAAAGTTACTCATTCACTTTTGCCATAAACTTCTCTCAAAGCACTGACTAGTGAATGGAAAACATACTGCTTACTGCTCCTAAAATGTTTTCTACTATGACTGTAAACTTCTCATTTGGTTTTTCTTCTTTCCAATTATCCTAGTTGATAGGGAGCTTAAGACTGAACATAACTAAAAATTCTTCTCCCAAACCTCTGCAGACAGAGTTGTACAACTTTACAGCATAAGCAGGAAAATGAACTGACTTAGAAAGTATCTTTTCCTTAGGAAAACTTTGTAAAATGGCATTGGCTACAAAATTATTTGTATATATGTATGCTAAGTTCAGTACCATTACAGATTGCAAAATATTAGAAAAATTAAACACAATTTTGTCTGGCACACAGTTTGAAGGACAGATATTCTGTATCACATGGAATTTTAAGCAGATTATGCAAAGTTTCCTTGACCACCAAATGTCCTCTGACTTCTGGGAGTGCTGTGTGCATGTGTTGCCTTCCCATGAGCAGGAAAACAGTGAGAGCAGATTCCCCAGGACTGGGAAAATAAGACAATCAAGGAATTCTTATACAGACTGATAGCCAGCTCTGCTCAATGAAATGTTTAAGCATGTGTATAAGTAAGAGAATAAAGCTTGGACATAAGTGCTCTGCATGATTTGTGAAAATCACAAGGAGGGTAGGAAGACACATTTCATCTGTTTCACTCAGATGTTTCTTGGGGCATGTGAACATTATTTTTTAGAAATTGAGCAAACCAGCTCATCCAGGCTGTTCTAATGACTTGATTAGTCTGTCTCTAAACTCCAAAGGATTTCCAAACCTGTCTCTAATTTTTATAAATGAGAACACTTGATGAAACTGAGCTGCCTACATCCCAGCCCTAGAGTTGAGTCGGAACATAACCTCAAGTGCTTTTTGCCAGAGGAGGAGGCTGGGACCACACACAGTCTGCCCAGCACCTCCTGCAGCAGTGTCCTGCAGAGACCTCTCCTGGCAGAGCTCAGGCAGTCCCACTGCACTCCTCCACTTCACTCCTCTCCTTGGCCGCCGTGAGCCTCTACTCAGCCACCTTCTGATTGCTGAAAGACTGACAAGCCTTGAAAATACTTCCTCTTTTCTTTTGGTTTTTGGTTGGGTTTGTCTTTTTTTTTTTTTTTTTTTTTTTTGGACCCATTTTTCCCAGCTCTCTTATGGAGCAATTTCTACAAAATCACAATGGTTGCTTTATTTCTAATGGTAGTTGGTCGTAATGGACAACTCCTTATTGCAAATTGCCATTAATCAATCATATGCTGCCATTTTTGGTAGGTAGATTATGCATGATACATTCTTTGGCATGTACCCCAACCAATTGAAAATGTATCAATATTTGAAAACTAAGAAAACACATTAGGAAGTTTAGATCAGAGGATTGCAGCATTGTTCAGGTAGAGCACAGCTGAATTAGTGCTTTCCAATTTTATACTGACAGCAGATTAAAGCAGTGGGAAAAAATATCCCAGCAGAATAAAATATCTGTGATAAAACTTCAAGAGCCCCAACAGTGGAATAACCTTACATCAGGCACCAATTTATGGGGTAAATTTTAGAATACATATTAGGGTGAAAAAAATCAGCATGAGAAATTTAAGTAATACTCTCTTCTGCCAGTGACACTGCTGTATATCCCACAGTTCCCTTGAGTGATTATGCCAATATCTGCAGCATTGGGATTGGTCACCTATTAATAAGGTGGAGAAAGCCTTCACATCTCTTCTGTGAAGAATCATGAACTGGGGAACTAAATGCAGGCAAACAGATTCAATAACTTTATTCTTACAGCAGAGTGACATAAGCAAATATAAATCCCAATAGTGTTATTATAATGCCTGCTAAGCAATTGAGAACATACTCATTTGCTTCAACTAAATAAATTACTGTTACAATTATATGACCCCAAGGTCATCTCCTTTAGGAGATGTCTAGCACTTGAATTAACTATTCAACTCTTCACAGTAAGTGGCCTCAGCCAATCAATGCCAAATAAATACTGCTGAAATATGCATTTAATTATCCTAACACTTTAGCTTCTAAACCCTTTTCTTTGCCAGCAGTATTTTTGTTTGCTAATTTATTCTGGAAGGGTGAGAGTCTTCTGAATCTAGTCCGAGCATCATCTTTGTAAACTCTGATCCCAAAAGAGATCACAGCTAACCATCACAGATAGAACTGCTTGCAAAGAAATATTCCTTTGACATGGTGGAACAGAATTTTTTAATTCCAAATTCTTTATATTGTTGGTTGCAAGAAGAAAACACAGATAATTTTTAGGAAGTTTCAAAATCATAAGCCTCCAATGTCCTTTGCCAGGTTAGCTAAGGACAAAATGCCTCTTCTAATGAAGAATCCAAGTTTTGCCAAACTCAGAGTTACTACAGATGAATTAAAACTGAAATTTAAAAGGTCAGTGAGCTCACTACAAACTTTTGTTTTTGAAATGATATTGTACAATTTACACATCAACTAAAGCCTTCTACAGAAAACATTACAATATAAGTTCTTTTGAAAGTTAAAAGCTGCTTTTCATCCTCCTGACTTGCTAAAACTAATCCTAATGAATCTTGGGTTTGTAAAGCCTAGGCCCATGCCTATAAACCCAGTTTAAGCTCCTTACATAGGTACTGTGTTGGACTCCTCTACTGGAGCACATCATCCCTCGAAGAACACACAGTTGTTATTTATTGTTATAAATATGTTGTTATATATTGCTGATAATTAGGCCTCTCACATTATATATTAGTCCCTAGAAATAAGAAAGCTCCTGACCATTCTTCTGTAAACTGGAGTAGAATTAAATTTGCCATTTATGTGCACCACTGTAAATAAGAGGTCAGCTTGGTCCTGCATGTAGAATAATCCCTGCATAACTAAAATTACTTGTCTATAATTCTTGTACCTTTTTCTGGATTTTGCGTGGTTTATCATGTAAATAAACAAACATATCCAACTACAGTAAAGAAAAAAATCTAATTTTGGAATTACTTGTAATATAATTTTCATGAATATTAGTTATTTTAAAGAGAAGAATAAAAGTGATGACATCCTGCAGACTAGTAGACTTCATACCTTCAGAAAAAAAGTGTTTTGTTAATTTTTAAACAAGAGGCATTCATTACTATGCTTTCTGTGGCAAGACTGACTTTTTTTTGTAAATGATGACCATAATTAGACCTCTCATAATGAACACTGCTATTACTAAACAGTACAATTTATATAATGTCTCCACTCTAGGAGACCTTGCTTTTTTATTGAGGAGAAAACGCAGATAATGACTGAGATTATAGTTTAATGCTATTATTTTTAAGGATATTGCAAAAAACATATATAGACTATATTAATTTTTAAGAAAAATTTAATCAGACTGTGTCTGTTTAGCCAGAAAAATAACTGAATTATTTGTCCTGACTCTAATGCAGTGTTGATGTTTCTCCTAGTTCTAGAGAAATGTACAAATTAAGTTATACCCAAGTGATATTTTTACACAATGAAAAACATTTATATGTCATTCATGTCCTTAATTTAAGTCTGGCAGAACTATGTATAGACAAGGATTACTTGAAACTGCTACTAGCCAAATAAGGAATGTCTTCACAATTACTTCTAGCTTAGGGAAGCCTTTTATTCAACTACAAATACAAACTACTTGCAGCTTTGTCTGTGGGGATTTTTGGAGATGGCCTGGTCTTGAAGTCAACACAAAATTGTTTTCAAAGAAAAGGATTTTATCTACATTTGTTCCTATTTTTCCAAGCAGAGGAAAAGACTAACATGACATAGGTGACCACTTCCAGAACTAGCATTCTAAACATCAGCACCTGAGACTTTGTGCAAAAAGGTACCAAGAGACTGCTTATGATTTGCTTATAGTATTTTCTGAATATTTTCAGCTGAGTTCAGAAGTGCTCCATGAAACAAAAAGAGGCAAATTTTGCTGAGTTTAAATACTGTTCAGCTAATGGCAGCTCCTAGGAAAATGCTGATTTAGCCACAGTTCACATGTGGCACATTCTCTTGCTGTTTCCCTGATTAAATATGTGACTGAATATTCCTATTTGGGTTGTAAGATGGTTTGCAAAATTACACAAATTTGGTTTGGTTTTGTGGTAGTGCCTAAACGACTGAGGAACAGAAGTGTTTCTTGTATTGCAAGGAATCTATCCTTCCAAGTTATCTCAAGGGTAATTACTTTTATATTAATTTATGAAATCCCACTGAAAACATTTGTACTGCAGCTCTATGATTTTTGCTCACCACAGTTTTAGTGTAAAGCAACATTATTAGAAGAACAAAGCAGTGTGATTTGGAGAGAACCCTCTAGTACATAGATTTTGATTCAAAGTGGCATTTTGAAGTTATACCCCAGGCTTGCTGAGCTTTTGGTCAAGCTGTGAAGGTCAGATCATGTTTTGTAGCATCAGAAGTCAGAGGAGAGGGCAGAGGAGAGGGCTTTCCATCCTGTCCAGAGGGCTCTCATAATTTGCAGTCTAAACATATGCCTTATGATGACATTAGACAGAGATTTCAATCTTTAAAAAACTGGCAGTGGATGGATATTTTTTACCTAAGTGGACCTTTGCAGGAATTTGTAAACAGGGTCAATAAATACCTGTAGGGGAAAAAAAAAAAAAAAAAAAGGCAAAAAAAGCAGAAATTGCCATAGGAGGAAAATATATTGTTTCGTTTTGAATGAGAAAAATTAAAACAGAATGTTTTGTTTCAGGCCAGCTCAGCCCAAATCAAAAAATCATGATCTGACAAACTGAAAAGAAGCTTTTCATTTCACATCAGTTTGACATTAAGCAATGTCTGTCTGAAGTGGTGTTACGTGCTGTGAGATTTGTAGGTCTTTCTGCTGGGGACCTGAAAGCATGTTTCAGTTGTCAAATCCAAGTATATATCCTAGCCCTGTCCTAATAAACGTTGTGTGTACATCATCCACCCTCCCACTTTTTTTCTCTTCTTCTTTGCTGTGCTTTCCCTGGGGAAGAAATTTAACTCGCAAAGAGAAAACCATGACACACAAGCATCAGTCCTCTTGTCTTGCCAGCTGTGGGAACAGGACTGCAGACCTTTCCATGGAGATAACAGGTTCTTTGGACAGAGCCATAACCTTGCCAGACGAACCCTGCTTTACTTTCCTCTCTCTCCATTAAAGAAAAAGATCTCCCTGGGGAACAGGTTTACTTTCAACATACCAGAATATGTCCTATTGTCAATAAAGGACTGTATTCTGATGTTCATTCTTTAACCTGTAAATAACTTTGAAGAAATTTGTCAGACTGTTGTTGGACAGGAGATTCATGAACTATTTATTGAAGGAAGAAGAGGCTTCCCCATCTCCTGACCTATCTCAGTGATGTGTTTTGCATGTAACTGCTGAATTCATAATACATCTTAGCTATAACTAAAACTATTTTTGAAGCCAAATTTCTAATTTAAAAGAGTAGTTTCCTACAACTAAAGAATAATTACTGCTACAAGATATTTGGATATGTGAACAAAAATCTTAAAGACAAACTCTAAAAAGAGATGAACTAACATTGCTGGCCACATATCTTTGCATTACCTGTGTTTCCATAAAAATTCACAGACAGCTGGAATGAAAGATTCTTCTTGAAAAATATTTTCTGAAGTGTTTTACATTTTGTACAACAAGCACAGCTCTACAGTAAGTCGAAGGAGACTATGGATCTGCCACTGTTACCCTAGTTATAGAGCATGCACACCAATTTACTTGAAAGAAAATGAACATGCAGCCTTATAACCCCAACCTGCTTGTGGCTGCATTTTTGTACATGTTTCCTGGTCAACCTTGATTCAACTCAACATATCTTGCCTTTCTCTTGCAAGCATTTTTGACAAAATAAGTTAAACATCTTTTAATATCACCTCGGCACATCCAAAATATATTCTGTGTATTATAAGATTGTGAGAGTGCATGACAGTGTTTTAGGTAAAAAAAGATCAGCATGCATTATATATCATACAGGAAACTGGCTGCTTCTTACCAATGAAATATGAGCACACTTTTCAGTAGCTGTCCTTTGCTAGGATTTAAAACTAGGCAGAGTTACGGCCCAGACAGGTTGTGGACTATTTCCTTCCAGATAGGAAACAAATCTGTGCCACAACAAGGAGCCCTTGTTGAAGGTGGTAGTGTTCACACAGGCAGGTTAGCTGTAAGTACAGGTCAAAACACAGCAGATGCAGGCAGAAAAGCTTTGTCTTGGTGCTGTGCGTCTTTGAGTAAAGTCACGTATCCATGTGCTGAAGCATGGTTTTCACAGGAAAGCAGTACACATTAAGGAGTCCTCCTATTTCTCTGTCAGCTAGGAAGCAGTGAGTGACAAAGAGCACCCCTGGAATTACCTTTTACCAAGGCATGGGCTAGGAGAGTTGACAGTTCCTACATCATCAGGTCTAGCTGGGCCAAGGCTGCATGAGAGATGTGCTTAGTGCCTAGTGCTTACTCCAAACTGAGGACAAACAATAAAGCATAGAGTGATTCCTATTTGCACTGCCCCTTTTCAGGGCTGATGGCAAAGCCCCCTTTGGGCTCTGTAGCACTGTGAATGCTGCTTCTGCATAATCATTCCACCAAAGAAACTGAAGATGGTTCACTTGGAAAGGCAGAGGGCATGATAGAAATAAGAACAAGTTGCTTTAATCAGGCAGAAAAAGAAACCTTTGACAATTTTTTTTTTTTTTTTGATGGGAGGATGGGAGCTTTTGTAATTTGCAGAACATGGTGTTCTGGAGGCCATTCTGATGAGAAAAAAAATTTAAAAATTCATCTCCATTGATTGAAAGCTAAATAAAAAGCTTTCAAAGACATGGGAACAGCAAAAGAATACTTTCCTTGTATTCAACCAGAAGTTCTCAGCAACCTTTCTTACATTGCTGAGAATGATTGTCACATTAGCACAGCTCAAGTGAACCAATTTGAATAACATTTTTTTCACTATGAGGGTGGTAAGAAACTGGAGTAGCTTGTCCAGAGAAGCTGTGGACTCCTTACCCCTGGAATTGTTCCAGGCCAAGCTGGATGGTGCTCTGAGCAACCTGGTGTAGTGGAAGATGTCCCTGTTCATGTATGAGGGTTGAAAATAGAAGATCTTCATGGTCCCTTCCAACCCAAAGCATTCTGTGATTCAACCATTCTGTGAAATAAAAGACAAGCCAAACCATTCTTCTACAGTTTCTTACAGACAGTAATCTCGAGAACAGTGTTAAAGACCACACTTGCTCATGTCTTGTAAACCAGAACTCATGCTTGCAGCACTCTTTCTCTGTGTTTATGGAGTAAAACTTCTAGTGTCAAACACCTTTTGCTGTATTTTTTCTGGTGAGATTGCAGCCATTCACTCCACAGCATTAGCTCTGGGGAAAGGTAGCTGTTTCTAAAATTGTAGTATTTGAGGGAATATGGAAGATGTTTCCTTGGTCATGGCTTAACAGTGGTTTACTTGCATGGTAAACCGAGGCAGTTGAGGGAAAACCAATGACACAAGTATCAGCTGCCGCTGTTCTGCTGTCCTGGTACGAATATTTTGTACTAACCCAAAAATCCTGTCTGAACCAATTCCAACCAACATGCATTTGAAGATCAATATAGAAAAATCACAGAATTATGTTCTACATACAGAATACAAAGATAAATGAAAGCATCCCAAAATGAATGAAAACACTGGTGGCCGACAGACTGAAAATACTGTTTGTTATAGCATATGATCTGGCTTGAATGACATTATTTTGGAAAAACTTCACAGGCTCAATTGCATTTTACAGCTGAAAATATTGACATTGTTGTGACAGCCCATGCTGAACAGAACAACAAATTGGTATTAGAAAGCAGAGAGCTCTAGGAGAGAATGCCAAATTTAATGTTCGAACTACTTTTGTATGGAGGAAATACAACATTCTCGCTTCATACAAATTGATAAGCGAGGCTTTGCTTTGTGCTACTAATGGTGAGGATGAAAACTCAATTCCAGACTGTGTAAGGTTCTGTAAAAAGATTCTCTTGAAATAGCTCCAAGCAATTAATTCCAGGCTTAGAGCATACTGATAAAAGCTTACTGTCCTCCTTACCTCCTACTCTTTCTCATTGTTATCCTCAAATCCTTTCACTAAAATTTGTTTGAGGGCACCAACCCAGCCTTAAATATTATGAAGCACTTTATTAGCAAAACAGCTTTTCATAGGAAAAGTGTCCAACACTCACAAGAAGGTTTATCAAAAAGTGCAGTGGTTTCAGATGTACTTTCCACCAAAAGCACTGCTCAGGTTTGATACAGAATTTCTGATTAAAAAAAAAAACAAAACAAAAAACTGAGAGCAAGACATGAATTAGTATACATCATTGATTCAAACAGAAAACCAGTCTAGAGCTACACCAAGAGTTAGCCTGAGACTTCTGAATATAATTTTTTTCTTGTATTCATATGGTAACACAGGTTATATTTTGTGGCCCAATATTAAGGAAGACTGGGAGACGAGTATAAACACAATTTTTGTGTGTTCAAAAAATCCTTCCCAACTTTGGGATACTTCTTGAAATAAACAGATCACTGCCAAAAATGCTAGTTTTACGCTGATAAAGAATAGAAGATACTGCTACAGTCTCAGTTAAGATGAAAGGAAATGGAGGGAAAGAGATGGAGGGAAGATGGAGGGAAATTTGTTTCTAGTCTTGTTTATTTGCAATGTTTTCTGTAGACTGCAGGCCTCCCATCTTCTTAGACACTGAGACATCTCTTAGCTACCATGTGTGGAGGGGATTTCTGAAGACATCAGGGGCAAATCTCACTAAACAGAAAGATGATAAGCACTTTAACAGCAAAAGAAGGGCCAAGAAACTTCTAGTAGACAAGCCATAAGCCACACCACTTGACAAAAGTCATTAGAAGATCTAACCTTTTACATCACTGAATAAAAATAAACTGATGTGGGTTTATTTTTTCCCTTTGTTTCTGATGAAAAGGTGCAAAATCACAAATCATTAAAATTTCCTTAGAATTCTTACAATACAGAGAGAGGCATAGTAGATTTTAAAACCAATGCATTCCAAACAATGGGCTTGCATTTCAAATAATCTGTGTTTCTATGCAAGCAACAAAGTGCACTTTGTTGAATAGCAGGGTTGTTATCTTTTGCCAAGTTGAATGTCCTTCACATAGAGCCTACCTATTTAAGCTGTGATATCAGAATATCTGAAACAATAGCTGCTATACAAAGACAAGATGAAAACCTAGCATATGACATTCCAGCTGAGTAAAGGGATTGTTTTGAGAAATGAGAATTGCTGCTAGCCGCAATGCCTCACTGATGCAGCACTTTCAGCAGCCTTCTTCAAGGGAGTCCGGTTGTTCAAAGAGGAGCAAATGCCTGAAGAAATGGCCAGTGAGAAACACATAGGGAATTACAGTGCTGCAAGGCTTGCTGTCAAACAAGTTACCTTCTTCTCTATCTCTTAATCCCTAAATGTTCACCTCTGCCTTCTCTGTGATCTTTTCTTTTGTCTGGCTCAAAGGTCGTTGCAGAGCCTTTCCCTGTTAATTCCCTGTATTTTTTCCCTCCCCTTTACTTCTCTTTCATCACTCAGACTTTTCTTCCTCAAACTCATCTTTGTGTAAGGGAAGGGGAAGGACTGTTCCCATTCTGGTGCCCTTCATTTACCTCAGGTGAAGATTGGTCACCCATAGCTCCAGGAAAACTCTTTGCCCAGGAAGTGCAGAATATGAGTAAAGAAAGGGTAAAGATGCTGCAAAAAGCACTAGAAAAATAACATCTTGTCCTCCACACCATTTTGTGCTTTTTTCTCTAACCTTTTTCCAAAGAGGCACACGTGTTAAGTGTGTGCTATGTATTTTTAGCTATGGGAAATGAGGGCTAAGCAGTGACAGGCCCACCTGTGGCTTGAGGTGTGCTCTGAGTGTCAAAGACCCTTGGCTATATGAGCCAAGCTTGCTTCCCCTCTCCTGCACAACAGCATCCAGATGCTGAGCTAGGGTAAGAAACAGGGAAAAAAGGTGATGGATTACCAGAGCCCCTGCTCATGGGGAGTAGTGGCTGCACCAGGGTGTCAAAGACTAAGGGCTGAGGAGGGCTCTAGGAACACCAGGACGTGGAGTAGAGGGCCATGCAAAGAGTTCTGACTGAAAGGTCTGAGAGGCAAGGGGGCAGTGAGGATTTCAGGTGTCCGTGCTGGAAGACAGGAACGGGATTTGGAAAGCAAGAACTGTGCAGGACTCTGAGGTTGTCCTTGCTGCAGACAGATTTATTACAAGTGGAAATATGTAGGGGAGCACGGGACAGGACAGAGTAGAGTAGAGGGACAGGATCGCCCTTGTCCTGCTGGCACTGCTCTTCCCAATGCACCCCAGGACACCATTGGTCTTCTCGGCCTCCAGGGCACACTGCTGGCTCATGGACAGCTTGGTGTCCACCAGGAACCTCAGATCGTTCTCCTCAGAGCTGCTTTCCAGCTGGTCAGACCCCAGCCTGTGCTGGTGCCTGGGGCTCTTCTTCCCCAAGTCCTCCCTAGGAGTACTCTTATAAAATTTCAGACAGTTCTTTTCTGCCCCACTTCATCTTTCCACCCCGTCAAGGCCTTTCTGAAGGGCTGCACTCTGGGAAATTGGCCACTGCTCCCAGCTCTGTGTCNGGACAGCTTGGTGTCCGCCAGGAACCTCAGATCGTTCTCCTCAGAGCTGCTTTCCAGCTGGTCAGACCCCAGCCTGTGCTGGTGCCTGGGGCTCTTCTTCCCCAAGTCCTCCCTAGGAGTACTCTTATAAAATTTCAGACAGTTCTTTTCTGCCCCACTTCATCTTTCCACCCCGTCAAGGCCTTTCTGAAGGGCTGCACTCTGGGAAATTGGCCACTGCTCCCAGCTCTGTGTCATCAGCGACCTGCTGAGGAGGCTCCTGTCTCTTCATCCAAGTGGGACAAAGTACTTGTGACAGGCCTCCAACTAGACTCTGTGCACTGAACATGACCCTCTGGAATCTTCCATTCATCCAGTTCTCAATCCCCCTCACAATCCATTTATCCAGTCCACACTTCTGGACTTTGACAATAAGGGTAACATGGGAGACAGTGTCAAGAAAACAATCAAGTCCAACCCTTTGCTCCTTACAGGATTACCTGAAAATAAACTATATATCTAAATCATTTAATGCTTGCCTATAGAGCTTGAGAAATTCCAGCAATTATCTAGGTGATCATCATAAACATACATAGCTCTCAGCTTTCCAAGGTCTAAACGAGAAAAACAAAATTTGTAAAAAACTCTGATGTATGCAAGATTGAAACGTATTTGGACTGTTACAATATGGCTGAAAACATCAAAGACTTTTTGAGGCCAAAAGCTATTAAAGGATTTCAGCAGAAGTCTCTGGTTACTTCTGTGTTATGAAGTGCATCATAATTAAATTGATTAAAAGTTAAATGTATGTGTGTTAAAAAAACCCAACATGGCAGACAAAAACATCCCTTGAGGAAAATTGCAATATTATTAGAATGATAGCTTTAGTGGAAGTTACTCTCCAAAATTAGTGTCTTATTTAATTAGATGAAAAGTATTTAAACAATGCAGAGACTATGATACATACATGCCAGTCACATATAAAATAGCTAAATAATAATAATAATAATAATAATAATAATAATAATAATAATAATAATAATAATAATAATAATAATAATGATAATAATGTAGGCTTGCATTTTCCAATTGGTGACATTTTAATGTTTTTTTTTCCTCTACACTAAATTGATATCACAGTCAAACCAATATGCACAGGATGCACAGCCTTCAGGAGAAGGTTTGTACCCTTCACAAGAGAAGTCAACTATGAAGAGAATCCAACGCTCATGTTAAATTAAGGCTTCATCCACTGTGTTTAATTACTGACTGAATATGCACTAAGTGTATGCTTTGAAACAATAAATTGCCTCCTAAGGTGAGATACTTCTATGTTATTTCTCTTAGCATATTGTTGCTTGGTTTTGTGTACTCTGCTACCTTGAGCTCTTCTCAAAGTATGTTATAAAAAGCTCAAATGGTCTGGTTAGTTTATAGAATCTTTCAATGAAGAAAAAACTTTAAGTTCTTCCAATAGATATTTCAGGAACTACTTTTGGAAAAGTCTTCCTAGATAAAATATGCTGAAGACACTATCCAAAACTTGGAGAAAGATCAGTGGATGAAGAAATAGCTCAGTGTTGGCAATTTTCAATGTACCAGACAGAAAATTATAAATAGCCCAATACAGTATTAAGGAAACTCCACGTGCCAAGTCATTATTCTGCACTTCAGCAAAACATAGTGCCTCAGTAAAAAGGGGATTGTAGATCTAAGATCCTTATCATGATTAGATGAACCTTGCTCAGAGAACCTTTATATTTCTTTTGTGTCATTTGTGAATTGCTTTGTGGGAATTTGTACTTAGACATGCTAATTTCTCAGGTCATTCCATTCTACCTATGGAAAGAAATCAAGCATGTATGAATGAAAGCTAAAACCCTTGTTCTTACACTGTGAAAAAAAAATGGTAATTTAGTAACTACAGGTTAGAGTGCTGTGGTTTTCAAGCCGTGGTACTTGCGTTGTTTACAATTCATAAAGACTGCTTTTTTAATCCTCAGAATGACACGTGAAGCAAAATTAAAGAGCAGAGAGTTTGAGGTTAAGAAGAGAACCACTACAGTTTTGTCAGACTAGAGGAAAAAGGGTCAATTAAGCAGAAAAACCAAACCTTATTTTAGGATGTGGTGATTAAAATAGACAAGAAGGGACACTAGTGTATGTAAAGTGTTTATTAAATGAATATTAGACATTATTTATTAGTTTAATGCTTATTATGAAATCGGCATTACTATTAGCATACTCATAGTTTGTTAAAATAAATGCTTGGTGGGACACTGTAACATTCTTAACCAATTGCAGTTTTCATGATTGATATAAACAGACAGAAATCTTCACTAAAAACTTGGTCCTTGGCTCCTGGATTTTTGGTAGTCAAATACCATATTATCCTTTCAAACAGAGAGGAATGACAAAGGATGAAACAGCTGACAGAAGAATGTATTACAAATACATGAGTTTTTAGTTCAAATAAAGTAGGAGAAGTAGTATTTCCTTTCCTCCCTTCCTCATGATCTTCTTTCTTTTTCTTTCTTTCTTTCTTTCTTTCTTTCTTCCTCCCTTCCTTCCTCCCTTCCTTCCTCCCTTCCTTCCTCCCTTCTTTCCTTCTCTCTTTCTTTCTCTCTTTCTTTCTCTCTTTAAAGGACAGAATGAATAGGAAGGAAGGGAAAAAACCCATTATGTAAGTAAACAGGGAATGAAAAGACAAAGATAGCATGAAAAATTATGGACCACCTCTGTAGTCTCTTACCATTTAGATTTTAAAAAATAAAAATAGGTGACCTCAAGGTAGAAGCCTTGAGTAGTCAAGTATGGGTTGAGTAGTCAAGTATGGATTCAATCTAAGACACTGAAATGTTCCAGGATCTTCTGCAAAAATGTGATCTGATTCTCCTGACTTCTGTATTCCTAAAAGCTGGTGGGGACCTATGCTGTTGGAGCAGCTGAGTCAATATAAAACTTCCACAGAGAATAAGGCTTGCTTTCTAGTCTTATACAAGAACAAGATAGGCAATTTTATTGTGGCAGATTTCTTTCCTGATAAAATACAACAGATTCTGCTGTGTTGTTGCACACATAGGTCTATACAGCTGTCAACAAACTGATTTAGTGAATGAATTCAACACAATGTTCTCACTTTTGTTTTCAGTTACCTCACAGAAAAAAATGTTCTTCTGAATTGCATGAGTAACTGTTAATTCATTTTCCTTATTTTACTCTTGAGATAACTTGTTAAATTAATCCTGTCTTCATTTATTGTATGGCATCTTCATGTTTAAATGCTGACTTTGTGAACATCAGTTTCAGTTACCATTGCAAAGCCATGACTTTTATGAGCCTTATGTATTTTAGATAGATTTACTGTTGACCTTTGTTAAGAAATTGAATGTTTTTGTTGTTACTAATATTTCTCTAATTGATATTTTTTATATTGTTGGTGGCATTAGGTTACTTCCTTTAAATGAAAAGCTATGTCTTGGCTGATAATCCCACTTAACACTTATACTAAATCAGATAATGGTTATTTAATTTTTCTTGCTTTGAAACAAAATGTATCTTTAACCTCTTCAGTACTAGGCAATTATAAATTCCAACTCATTTCAAATACACCACTGCTGTAGTTTTTGGGTTTCTTTTCTTGTTTCCTGTTCCTTACTTTCACTTACCATCAAATAATAAAAGTCAGATAATAATACTGCTTAAGTCACTGCTATGTGACTGCTGAAAAAACCAACAAGGTCTAAGATGAATGAGGAAATATTTTTAAAATCTTTTTAAAAAATGCATTCTGGTGAAGAAAAGCAGTATGAATTAATTTGATTTCCAGAGGTAAACTGCCTAAATCAGGAGAAGTGTCTACTACAAACTTGGCTCCATGGCATATATGGCCTGGCATATTGACTGTGGAAACTTTAGTTTTCTCTAGAGCACAAACTCTTCTCACTGTCATGCATCAGCCCTTTTGTTGTAAATTCAGATTCAAGTGCACAGTTTCAGAGAAACAGTATGCCACTTACAATTTTCAGATTGAGGCTGAATTCAACTCAGTCATCCTTAAACAAAGCATAAACTAAATATCCAGTTAAACTGGTGAATACTTTAAAGCCTTCAATTTATTGAGCATAGGGGATGAATTCTCCTTGCCTCCCACAGAAGCAATCCTAGCTTAACATATGGGCTAGTGTTTCTGTTTGGTGGCCAGTGAAGGCTGCTGGATTTAAATCATATCAGATGATATGGAAGAAATCCCAGCCTGGTGAATGATAGGATGCCATTTATCCAACTGCCTCTTCCTTCCTGTTTCTTTCAGTAAATCCATGGGCAGAATCACATCACAGTGATGAGATAAAAGCAGGAGCGGGCTCATATTACACTTTCCTATTGTTAGAGTTATTTAATATTTTTTACTATAAAATCATGTTGATAATATCATCCAATTAGGGACTGAATTTCTACTTTGCTACTAACCACGTCAATATCAATTTTTTTGCAAGTTTAGACAAAATATTTTGGGTGGTTCTGAGAAAATGTTTTGCTTGTATTAAAAATTATTATTTTAGGAAACTCTAAAACACCAGTACTTTGAGTGAGCTACTTGAAATATAGCAGGTGGAACTGTCTGCACTGAAAACACACTTTCTAGCATCTGCAGAGAAATTTTTGCAACATACCTAGTCAACATATAAGCCTTGGAAGGCTTCAAAAAATTGGTAAATGTGCACTGAGATTTTTTACCATATCGGAAGTTTAGATTTCCCAAAACCCACAGATCTTTGAGGCATTTGCCATTTATTGTAGCTGCTCAAGGCTTTTATAGCTCAGTGTCCTAGGACTAAGAAACAGATTCAAGGAAAATAGAGATGGAGACTTCATGGAGAACTTTGGGAGCAGAGTCAGTGCTGCTAGCTGGCCAGGACAGAGCAGGAGGGGACTCAACAATACAGATAAGAGGTTTTGGGGAAAAAGATGCAAAACAGTAGAGATTGTTTTGAAGAAAAGGCTGTGAGTAAAACAGTGGGTGTGATGGCCTGCAACAAGGAGGAATATTCACAGGATCTGAGAGTAACTAGGCCATGAAGAAGAAAGCAACAATGACAGTTAAGTGGTAGAACTGAAAAAACAAGCTGGAGTGGTTGTGACAGGAATCAAAAAAGTCAGAAGGAACTGTGCCTGCTCACATTCCCTGAAGTCCACATCAGATCCAAGATACCCTCACTGCCAGCAAGTACAGCAGGTGTGATGGCTATTGCTGCCCCTTGGCTCCAGTGATACAGGCCCAGGACGGCAATGCTTTTCATGTCTCACTTTGATACCATCTGATTTTTAGGGGCAGAAAGGACAGAGGAGTCAATGCTTTAAAATGCTTTTTAAAACTTCAGATAATTTCATGTAAAGTACTCACTGAAAGAATGATTGGTGGGATTATGAGCACACAGAAATAAAGAAATATAAATATTAAGAGTATTTTCAATTTTGGTCATTCAAGCATAGTTACTAAATAGCCCTACATTTATTTTAACCTCATTCTACTTCAGTATAAAGGAAAAGCTTGATTTGGGCATATTACACCAGTTGTCAGGTAATAGGAAGGATGCTGATGGGATCCCTCTCACATCTGTTGCTGGAGTTTAGGGTTGCCACTGAATAAAGCTCGTGGAAGGGCTAGTGGATAGGGCTAGTGGATAGGGCTAGTGGAAGACTAAAGACAGCCTAGCTCTGAAAGCAATGCTGTGCCAGTATTTATATTTCCAAGATGTCTTGTCACTGCTGCAGCATCTTTGCTGTTTCAGACAAGTTATAAACCAAAGTTTTCATAGGCATACACTAATTTTTTGCGCACATTTCTATTTTATGAGTGGCATTTTAAGACCATATTGAATAATCTTCAAAGTGCTGAGCATTCACAGCTGTGAGATCAGTGATCCAATCCTCTCAATCTATTAAATGATAGAAAATGCTAATTATGCTGAAAAAGCCAGCCATATAGTTTTAAATTAGATACCTGAAATGACTGTACATNTGGGCAGTGATTCCCAAAATCAAGTGTGAAGGGCTTTTGCCTCTAAAGCCAAAACCTGTCTAATTATATGGAATAGGTTTCTCAGCTGCCTTAAGTTAAGATGGGTAAAACCACAGTTATTACCCTGCTGATTATCAGTGTTTTAAATAAGCAGTTGCTGCATTTGCCACGATGAATGTGAATGTGCAGCTATAGGCAGAGAAGTGTGAGCCCTATCTCTCTAGTAAACCAAGGTTCTTTTTTTTACAAAATGCTTTGAAAATCTTTGATTCTCTGGGNACATCTTAGAATAGGACTGATAATATGTTTGAATGAGGAAGTCAGAAATGAAGCCTGGACACTTACCCCCTTTAGGCTATTTTGAAATAATTGACATATAGATAGTTTATCTCACGGCATAGGAATTTTTGGTCTGAATATTTCAAAAGTTAAGTTTACAATAAAAACTAAAATAAATAAATAAATTTTTTTAAAAATTAAAATAATATATATATAAACATGGGCAGTGATTCCCAAAATCAAGTGTGAAGGGCTTTTGCCTCTAAAGCCAAAACCTGTCTAATTATATGGAATAGGTTTCTCAGCTGCCTTAAGTTAAGATGGGTAAAACCACAGTTATTACCCTGCTGCTTATCAGTGTTTTAAATAAGCAGTTGCTGCATTTGCCACGATGAATGTGAATGTGCAGCTATAGGCAGAGAAGTGTGAGCCCTATCTCTCTAGTAAACCAAGGTTCTTTTTTTTACAAAATGCTTTGAAAATCTTTGATTCTCTGGGCTGAAGTCTGAGAAATGCTGAAGAGCCTCTGCCATAGAATAGCATGTAATTCCAGCCTACAATTCACTTTGTGTCCTTAAAATGAAATACATGCCCTGGAAGAATTTTCTCTCATTTCTAGAAATTGCATGATAATTTATTTTTGAAACATACAGACTAAATGAAAACCACCAATCTACAAGTGTTTTTTTGCAGACAGGCAAAGAACTGGAAATCTGGTAGAGCTCTACCAGAATGGAGCACTTTGCTGCATCTAGATGTATTGGCACATCATAAAGTATTCTGCCAATTAATTCTGCCTGCAAGCAGGATTTCTTTGTAGGCTACCTACAAATGTCTTCTTTTCTTCAATTAGTTTTTCTGTTTCTTTGTTAGAAAAAGACAACAAAGGTTTTATATCATATACATCAATCTGAAATATCTAGCCAACATATAAGCCTTTGAAAAACTGATAAATATACACAGAGATATTTTTTTCCATATCAGAATTAAGATTCCCAAAACCTACAGATGTTTAAGTTTTATAAAATCAATCAAAACACATTACTGTCAGAATGAGTTCCTTTATACTTTTGACTAATGGCTGAGCTGCATACCTGCAAGAAAGATAACACTAGAGAAAACACTGCAGTGCCTGCAGTGCCAAAACTGCCCACCTGACCAATACATCAATAAAACTATAAGATATTAAACTAGACCTAGTACAATATTGCCCTTATAAGATACCCACCAAAAAAAAAAAAAGCCATCTGTCTTCAATAGTTTCAGTAGATTGGGTGTTCAATATCTGAATCAAATGCCTGCATAAAGCTCTACACAGGCCAGCCCTACCTGATCACACTAGAAATAATCATCAGCATGGCTGAACAACCACGGTTTTTCAGTGATAACTTCATTATGGATTTCAGTGGGGCACAGTAATTTTCATATAGTGATTTGTCTGTAAATACTCATGGTAGGGCTTTTCAACAAATTGGCTGATTTACAGAAAGCTCTTTCAAGCTTTAAGGATTAAACTTGCTGCAGCTCTTCAATAATCAAAGGTACAATTCTTCGTTATTTTTCTTCCCCTTGAACTTTGGAAATAGTAGACCATAGCCCAGCAGAGACATTTTCTCTGTGAAGTACTTAAGTGTGTTTCTGAAATTCAATAGTCATTTTCTTGGACTCATTACGCTATTGCCTGTAGTTAAATATCCAGGCATAGCTGTAGGAAAAAGAAAGCCTCCCACAGTGGAGAAGAAAAACCTATGAAGCCTTAATACAGTTACTTCCAGAGATGATAGAAACATAAACACAGTGTAGAAGAAAGTATGGTTATATTCTGATATATTTACAACCCCACTTACTAGAGGAGAGGAAATTATACCCTAGGGATCAGAATATTGCTACAGCTTTGCTTATATATTTATTTTGAATCAAGATCCAGTTTGTTCTCTTGGTACTTCTGACTCCAAATACATGAACACTCCAAGATATATTTAAAGTTTCTTCCATTTCAATCAGATGCATTTTAATGAATTTTAATGGCCTAATGGGGAGGGAGTGGGCATAAATATGTTGGCCATCTGAGCCAAAACTGAAAGGAAGTTTGGTATAGGCTTATTATTACTGAAAATAAAATAGTGTTAAAAAAATTACAAATTATTGTGTTAGGTTTGCATGGACAGGTTTTTGTAGCAGGGTGACTGCAGGCATAACTTCTGTGAGAAGCTGACAGAAGCTTCCTCTGTGTCCAGGAGAACCAATGCCAGCTGGCTTCATGATGGATGTGCTACTGGCCACGGCTGGGCCAATTAGAAATGGTGGTAATACTTCTGTGATAACAAACTTAAGAAGAACAAGAAAATTACTGGGCAGTTGTAATTGTGGCCAGAGAAGAGTAGGTGAGAATATGTGAGAGGAACAACTCTGCAGACACCAAGGTCAGTAGAGAAAAATGGAGAGAAGATGCTCCAGGGCTGAGCCAGAGCTGATATTCCCCTGCAGCCCGTAGTGCAGCCCATGGCAAGGCAGCTGTGCCCCTGCAGCCCATGGAGGTCCATGGGGATGCAGAGATTCACCTGCAGCTGGTGGAGGAGCTCCAGGTTGGAGCAGGTGGATGCCTGAGGGGAGGCTGTCACCCCGTGGGAAACCTGTTCTGGAGCAGGGTCCTGGCAAGGACCTGCACACCTGTGGAGAGAGGAGCCCACACCAGAGCAGGTTTCCTGGTAGGACTTCAACCCATGGAAGAGTGGCCCACATTGGAGCATTTGTGGATAACTGTTTCCCATGGACTCACAGTGGAAAGTTCCATGGAGAACTATCTGTTGTAGGAGGGACCCCACACTGGAGAAGGGACCATAACCCCAAATCCTCACCTCCCTGCACCACTGGGGAAAGGAGGTACAGAGGGAGGGGTGGGGGATGGTGTTTTTAAGGTCTGTTTTTACTTCTCATTTTTCTGCTCTGATTTTGTTAGTAATAAATTCAATTAATACCTTTAATTCCAGCCTGTTTTGCCCATGACAGTATTTGGTGAGTGATTTCCCTCTGCCCTTATCTCAACTCATGAACTCTTCACTATATATTCTCTCCCCATCCATTTGCAGAGGGGAAGGATAGAGCAGCTTTGGTGGATGTCTGTCGTCCAGCCAGGGTCAACTCATTGGGGTTGACAATTACTTTCTTCATTATCATTATCAGAGAAATAAGTTACAGTATTTGAAAAAACACCCAGACATTAGATGTATTAAGTTTTTGTTACTACAAAAAGTAAATATATCACTATTTGCTCCTTCCTTACTCCAGGAAGGATCCTAGCAGTATATTTTCTAGTATTTTATCCTAACAAATTTTAAAAATCCTGTGACAAATGGCTGAAGCTTCAATGGAGAGGGTAATAATATCTTATGATTGAACTATATCTCATTGTCTGCATAAAAAAATAATAAAAATCCCTTTTGTTTTGTTTTGAATGTCATAATCTTATTCTTCATTATGGATTTAGTCCATCTTGGTGTTTTCATCTAGTATTTATCATCATATGTGAAAATATAGGCTATTTTTATATCTTATTCTGATCATTGTTTATCCAACTTCAGAAAATTAGATTAAGATTTTCAAATACTGCAGGAAGTTTATCCACAGAAGTGCTACTAGAAATGCTCTCAAATCCCCTTTAAAAATCCATTGTTCTGCTTTTAGAATTTTAGTCTTGATTATGAATTTCTGGGGCTTCACCAGCTTTCCTATACTTCTCTGGGTTCTTTATAAGGTCCTAATACATACAATGCTCAAGCAAGGATTCTCAATAGATTCTCAATAGATTCAGTTCTATTTCTATAATTTCTACTATTTTAAATTAGTTCCCACTCTGAGCTTCATTATTTCATTTTTATAAACCTGAAGTTTGTTGCTGACTGGTTCACGTGAC
This sequence comes from Dicaeum eximium, assembly GCA_013396995.1. Classification (NCBI taxonomy): domain Eukaryota; kingdom Metazoa; phylum Chordata; class Aves; order Passeriformes; family Dicaeidae; genus Dicaeum; species Dicaeum eximium. The sequence continues at coordinate 234,172 of VWZP01001140.1, forward strand.
TGATCAAGCCAACCCAGTTACCTCCTTCCCCCATGATGGTTTTCAGACCTGATTAAAATGGGAACCAGGCCTTCCCACGATGTCTAAATTACTGCTAAGGTGGGCTAAGCTGCACTTTATGACTATCTGATGCTAGAAAGACAAGGTGAATATTTCATCTTTGCTTTTGTTTTATTACCCTCTAAATAGGATGCAAGAATAAAAGTGCAGCCCAAATTGTACGTGTTAGTGTAAAATGCATATCTTTTCTGAAGTCATCTCTTTAATGATTAAAGACACATTTAACAAAATCACAAGGAAAAAGTGTTTTAGACTACACTCTTGACTTCCTGATTAAGTACATTAAAAATGCTGTGCCAGTTGCTCAGTTGAGCCTTGTGAAAAGTCAAGAGGCTACCATACAACATCCAGAATGGTACAAATGTATAAACCATGCAGTTTTAGAAAGTTCTACTCCATAATCCTGCTTTACCCTTTGAAAGTAAAAGGATAAAAGCAGCATTAAGAGAAAAAAGATTATGTTTATATAATGGAGAATTTACATCTAATGCTAAGTATTTTCAAGCAGTTCTATCATAGTAGAATGAAATCAGAAATAAAATATACCACGATGCAAAAGCCTTTTTTAAATTAGTGGGAAAATAGTTTCTAATTGCGTTTATAGGTTGTACAAGATGCCATGAATGGGACTCATAGGAAGTCTTCTCATAGGAAGAGAGCACTGTCCTAACATTTTCCAAAATAATCCACACTGAGTTTCTAATATCAGATGAGGTAGAAGTAGGTGGGAGCAACAATCTTGGCTTCATTACCTGCTGATGAGATACAAGTCCAGAGGATAGAGAACCTGTTAAGGTTTTACAAAGCTGAGTCACTTCATCCCCTGCCACAGCAGGTAGTGAAGGGAAAGTGTCATCAGCTATGACACTATCTCAGAATTATAGGAAAAGAGGAACATTTGTAATTTTCATGATAGCTCGTGGAAAGACTCAGTACTGAAAGACATTAAGGAGCCTTTGGTAAGTACTAAAAGAACGAACTTTCACATTGTGCCTGTGACAAAAACTATCTACATTTTTCAGGTTTGTCTTGTTCTAAGGGAAGTACTGTGGACTATACAGAAGTTGAAATAATATGTATTTTCCTGACAAAAACCAACATGGAAATCACACATTGAATGTAATTTCTCAATATTAAGTGCCTGAGGTTTAATCTTGTTGTGTTGAAAAGCATAATAAGCTCCACCCAGCACATCCAATAAATTAATTCCCAAATCTCACCCCAGTTTCTACTGCATCAGAAGTAGTGTGAGAAGCTGATTTTGATAACCATGCTGATAAAGCAACAGTTGGTCATAAAGAACCCATATCAGTAATTTAGATTAATTTCCAGTGCAGTACTGGAAATACATCTGTAGTTCAGAAAAGCTGCAATTCTCATTTAAAACCTACAAATATTTCAAGTCTGCAGGGTTAGAGGGAGAACTAAAGACAGAGATTTATCTTTTTCTTGTTTTTACACAAGGTAAAGTATAAGATCATACAATCAATAATTCTTATCTATTTGATCAGGATCCAGTGGATATGCACGAGAATTTAGAGAGGGCAGAGAAGGAGCTTACTCAGAAAGATCACCCCTATGGCATTAAACACTCTAACCAAAGAGCGTAAGGATAAGAGAGGAAAATCTGCTAGAAAGTGTTCTGAGTGAGTGATGATAGAGAGATCATAAAGACTGCACGAACATCAGGCACAAAGGTTGACCCTTCATGCTCAAAGTGTTGGCAGTTGAATAGAAGGTTTCCAAGAGTATATTTTTTTCAGTTCTAGGGAATTATGAACAATTATAGCTAATAAAAGTTCAATTTAAGAAAGACAGAATGTGTAAGACATGGAAAATATTTTCTAAAATTTCATTGTATCCCTGAAAAAAAACCAATTGCACCTGCAGCACTATGATATTTAGTTTACAAGTGCTTTAGGATATCTCAACTTCCTTGAAATGAAAATACTCCATGCTAACTTCAAGGAGCCAGAGAGAGACCAGTTACTAGCCATGCAACCCTCTTCACCTTGTCATCATCAGGCAGGGGTACAGAACAGTTCCTGTTATCCTAAAAAAGCTGAAGAAAAATTAAAAGGAAGTCATCACTCCACTATCACCAGGCAGGTGTAAGAACTTGGTAGCAGTGATACAAGATTGCCTGAAGAGGAAGGGCACTTACCAAATTTTGCAGACTAGTTCTGTGGTTACTATGTCCTGCAACTTGTCCTCTGGGATGAGGGGGATGGAGGGAAAAATAGCCTAAGTACCCTTTCTCTCCATAAGCAGCAAATTATCAGGAAGCAGAAAGACCAGACTTCCAAGGAGGCTTTCCTTTCACAGTAAGAGCATGCTGAACCCTGCAATCAGTTGGGGCTAAGGACAGCCCAGCCATTTAACAACTCTGTGGATACTGACCAGCAAGCACCTCCACAGCATGCGGGTTTCTGCCTAAAGCATTCAGCTTGAATGGGCATGGGAGAAGACCAGGCTCACTTAAGAGGAGCCTGAGGGTGGGATGCCAGTGTTAGGAGTAAAACCAGTAGCCCAGCTGAAGTGCAACTACACCAATGCACACAATATGCCTAACACACAGGAGGAGCTGGAGGCCACTGTGCTGCAGGAAAGCAATGACAGACATCTGGTGGGATGACCAGAGTCCTGCACTGGATGGCTACAAGCTCTCCATAAGGGACAGGCAAGGAAGGAGAGGTGGCTCTGTACATTAGGAAGTGTTTTGATTGTACAGAGGTTGAGTGCCTATGGGTGACAATCAGGAGGAAGACCAAAAAGACAGATATCCTGGTGGGAGTCTGTTATAGACCACCCAACCAGGATGAGGAGGTGGATGAACTATTCTATGATTAGATGGCTGATGTTTCATGATTGTCAGTCCTTGTTTAACTGGCCAAATGTCTGCTGGAAACTCACCACAGCAGAGAGGAGGCAGTCTAGGAGGTTCATAGAGATCAACACTTCTACCTGAACTTCCCAAGTACAGACTTTAGCCTATTCAGGATACTGGCTGAGAGTATTGAGAACTTTGGGAAGCAGCCTCTAAAAACAAAGTGGGCCAAGGAGGCAGGACATACTTTAAAAAAGAAATACTGAAGTTTCAGAGGCAAGCTATTCCTATGTGCAAACAGGCAACAGGGAAGAAGACTGGCTGAACAGCAAGCTTTCACAGGAACTCAGGGAAAAAGAGAGGGTATATCACCTCTCGAAAAAAGCAGCAGGTAACTCAAGAAGTGTATAAGGATGTTGTTTGGTCATGTAGAAATAAAACTAGAAAGGCAAAAATTTAGCTGGAACTTAATCTGGTCGCTATTGGTTGCACCAGTTTTTAAAAATATATTAATAACAAAAGGAAGGCCAAGGTAAAACTCCATTCTTTATTGGACAAAGAGGGAAATACAGTCACCAAAGATGAGGGAAAGGCTGAAATACTCTCTTTCTTCAACAATAAGACTAGTTATGCTCAGAGCAACTAGTTATGTCCCTGAGGCGCTGGTTGACAGTAGCTGAACATGAGCCAGCTGTGCTTGAGTGGCCAAGAAGGCCAATGGCATCCTGGCCTGAATCAGCAATAGTGTGGCCAGCAGGGGCCAGGTAGTGATTGTCCCCCTGTGCTCAGCACTGGTGGGGCTGCACCTCAAGTGCTGTGTCCAGTTCTGGCCCCTCACTGCAGGACAGACATTGAAGAGCTGGAGCACATTCAGAAAAGGATGACCAGGCTGGCAAAGGGTTTGGAGCACAAGTCCTGTGAGTAATGGCTGAGGGAGCTGTTGTTGTTTAGCCTGGAAAAAAAGAGGCTCAGGGTTCTCTACAATTAATGAAAGGAGCTTTTAACCAGGTCAGATTTTAGCCTCTTCTCCCAGACACCCAGCAACAGGATAAGAGGACATACTCTTAAACTGTGCCAGAAGAGGTTCAAGTGGGACACTGGAAGAAATTGCTTCACAGAAGGAGTAATTAGACATTGGAATGGGCTGCTGAGGGAGGTGGTGGAGTCACGTTCCCTGGAGTTTTTTAAGGAAAGACTGGATGTGGCACTCAGTGCCATGGTCTAGTTGACAAAGTGGTGCTTGGTCATAGGCTGGACTTGATGATCTTAGAGGTTTTTTCCAACCTAATTGATTCTCTGATTCTATGACTATCTAAATATATGCAAGAGCTCACCCAGACCCATGACCCCTCTTCAGTCTTCACTAGTCTTTCACTAGTAATAGTCTGTTGAGGATTAATATGATTTTTACCCTAAATATTTCCTGTCTTGGCTCATTCTCTGTGATGAAGTCTACATAACAGTCTCTGAACAGGTTTCTTCTTCATCTTCATCTTTCTTTCTCATTGACTTTGTCTATTAAGATGTATGAAATGGAAGGAATCAAGAGAACAAACTAGGAGAGAAAAGTCCATGTATTGTACTCCCTTTGAAACGTATTTGGTTTTAAAAAACCTTTCCCTATTCTGAAAAAATAGTTTCAAAAACTGTTTGAGATGTTCTCCTCACTAGTTACATGAGTGCCGGTAATGGGTAAACAGAAGCTAACCCTTTTCCTGGCACGCCTCTCCCTCGACAGTGACAAAGCATGACAGCTGATGTACAACAGCACAGGTTCCACCTTTTCACAATAGCAACATATGAAAAACATAATTGCATTGAAAAGAAATATGTCAAACAAACCCAAGCCCAAAATCAAACAAGTTCTAAAATACTTTGAAACATTTAAAGAAACTGCTAAGGAGGCATCAAGAAAAGACATAGCAGGAACTTATTCTCTGTTATACAAAACAATCTGCTTTTATTATTTTAACTCATTCTTCTTCCTTTATGTCATGGTAGTGTAGTTCACAGGTCCTGAGAAACAGAGTAGACTCTGGGAACTGATTTGTTCCAGCTGAGCCACTCGGAGCTCGTACTCAGGCCCTTCCTCCAATTGCAGTATGCCTTTTCTGAGACCTGCTTCTCAAAACAGCAGAATTATGGATTTTCTGACTTCAACTTACACATTAAAAATAAAAAATACCTCTCTCACAGCTCTTATTTTTCTAGAGCTGAGTGAGCATTTAAAGACAAAGCACCTGCCCTTGTTCCAAAGATCTCTTTAACATAGACAAACATGATTTGTCTTTAAGAGAAGTTAAACTCAGAGAAGATAACCTCAGACTTATAAAAGGTCTGTAACCATTTAGAAATACAATATGATCATGTAGAAGTTATCTGCATCTCATGCAAATAAAAAGAACTATCAAGAGGCTAAAGATTTAAGCTAGGATTCACTACACAGCTGCTCAGCTGCCAATGATGCCAAAGACTTCCAGTGCAACTTTATATGAGCCGTTTTCTCTGCATTTTAGCAGCCATTTTCCTTTTTGAAGAAGAAACAGTTTTTCTTCTCATCAGTCATCTGTCACATCTATTTAGTTTGTAGAGGGCTGAGAACAGGGACTCTATATATAGAGTAGGACAGTGATTTTTGTAGTCTTTTGTCAATACTGTGATAGATAAATACTTAGTCCATATGTACTAGCTTAAACTGATTTGGTGGGATGGTGGGATTTTTTTTTTTGTTAGACATCTCATGGAGTTTGCTGACAAGGGTCTACAGACTAGGCAGATGCATATACATGTGTACTTTCTGTATAAGCTTGAAGAATCAGTCAAAAGAAGAGAAATTACAGTATTACAGTGATCTCAACAGTTGTCCATGTGTCCATCTGCTTTACAGAGTCAAAATATTTCTAGGGTCCAGCAGGATTATTTATTAGTAAAACACAGCTGGGTTTAAATTCCATTTAGGAATAAAGAATAGACCTTTTGAAATAAAAGCAATGAGAGAAAAAGAGAAGAAACAGACTTCTAGTGCTTGAATTACCTCAGATCTCCCGTGGGATGTGGAAAGCAAGATGGGAAGTGTCAAGAAAGTGCAGAAGTAGCATCATTTCTTCCTATATTAAGTAGGACATAACAAGAAAGGTATGTGATGCAGAAGAAGAAGGGCTGTTGCCAGATGCATGACCTCCAGCCATCATCTACTCCTACAAGACAGCTGAATTTTCCTGTGGTAGCACTGCATTTAGTGCTGCTTTACCATCACAGTTGTGGCAGCTCTGGAGTGGGTCTGCCTCTGTGGGTTTGACACTCTCCAGCTTACCTTTTGACAACAAATTCTCCTCTGGGCCATTGAAGTCCTGTTGGCAAAACCATCATTCATAAGAACTTTTTTTTCCATAAAAAGTTGCAGTTTTGAGAAACTCGCATTTTCTGCTAAAACAAAGAAACAAGCAAGAAGTTTTTGTTAAAAGAAATTCCCATGTAACTCCTTTTTTTTTGTCCCTATGCAGATCACAGCCTTACTCAATGTAAAGAGGAGAGCCTGCAGAGTAAGCAGTTATTCACTATTTTGCTTTACCTTCATTCTGGAGTGTACACTCCAAACCTTTGTTTATTTTCCACTATTTAAACTTTCCTCTAAAGCCAGACTCATTAATTTCTGCATGTGCTTTTTATATAGTCCATTAAAGTGCTTGACAAACAAGAATTTATTTTTCTAGCATTGTGCTGACAGAGAGTTGAGACAGAGATTAAAGTCAAACACGCCATTTGTGTTGAGTGCTTGATCTGACACCTCAAAATCTGGATCTCCTCGGCTACATATTGTTACATAGAGCTTTCTGTATTTGCAGCTCCCTCCCACCTGCTTGCAGGTGAGGGCAGTCAGCAGTCAGGATTTCCAAGTCCCTCAGAATCCCACTTGGGTACCCAGCTAAGAAGGAGCACAACCAGGGACCAGACCAACCATGGAAGGTACTTAGCCTGGATGAGGGCCGAAGTGATGGTCAACAGGAGAGAGGACTGGTTACCCTGGATGGCCTGAGGGTTCTGCAGCCTCCTTCCCGGTGCAGTACTAATTTTTTCACAGAACAGAGGCAACATGTAAGAGTGTGTGAAATCTCATGTGATCTCCCAGCTAGGGGACTTCTAAAGACCACATCTACTGTATTTCCAGCTAGTTTCTCCTGGTCTGTGGTGATATGAAGTTGTTTAAGGGTATTGCAATGTGACCAACATTGCCTTTTTCTTTTCATTAAAACTGTGCAAAATACTGCTGTGTCATGTAGACTGTATATTTTGTTGACCTTAAAAATTTTTGTCTGTAACATCTAAAAATGAAGCAGCCCGAAGAATCAATTTTTTTGCCATATACAAATCCAGTATGTTTTGTTAGTTGGGCTATTTTTTGCTCCTCTAAGAAAACCTATTTTTTGTTGAAATTTCTGGCTATATGTTCTGGCTATAAGAAATAGAACTTGAAAGCAGATGGACTTGGGTCAGAAGGGAAAAGGACTGTCACCTAAGTGTCATTGACTTCTTATTTCAAATCCTTTTGTTAACACTTTCTAAGCATTAGCACCCCCATACACGCTACTGTTGCGCTTAGAGCAGCAGTATCTAATCGTAATTACACAGTATCATATTCCCCGCTTCTCTCACCTTGTCAAATGAATGCAGAGAGCATGCCCTTTGCCAGCCACAGAGGACCTCAGAGTCTTATCCTCAACTGCTTTTTGCATTTGGCACCACAGTCAACTTACAGCTCTCCTCCCTGCTCTTGTTGCACCTTTCCATATCAAAGCCATCTTTCAGTTCCAGAAGGATGGATGAGTAGGTACTCTCTACCCAGTAATACTGTCTCCCTCAATTGTTTTAACAGTTTTGTTTTATCTATGGGACACAGAATAGGTGTATGTGTTGCAAGATATTAAACTTATCTCTCTTATAGGTAAGAATAACACAGATGTTAAGACCCTCTCGACTGCATTTATAATGTTGAATAGTTTCTCCTTTTGAGACACTGGTAACCTTTTCTGCTTCCTGTTAGCAATTTCTTGTTTCCCCTCCCCCACCTCCCTTACCCTTTAAATGGAAACACAAGTCTGCCATTTAATAAAACCCCAATAATGATCCTGCTTTAAAGGACAAGGGCTAATCACTTACTGCTTAACATTCCAGACACATGACAGTGGAGGAGACTAAATCAGTTAAACAGCAAGATGCAGCACAACTAATTTTCATGTAAAAGGGGGTGATTGCCTTCTTTTTTTTAACCATTGTGATTTCTTTAAGCCGTTAAAGCCCAAACATTCTCGTCTATCAGTTTATGAATTATTAATAAAAAAAGAGAGAAAAGAGGCTTTCTTTTTCTAAATATCATCTGCTAAGCCACCACAGACTGAAGTGCCTAACACTGATTCCTGATTTACATAGTCCCAGTTGGAAGTTAATGAAGACTGCTGAGCCACCTTTCAACATGCAGATAAACCTTCATGTATTTAAAAGCAGGGAATATGTGCTTGTTGCTGGCAAATTATTCATCTAAGATCTGAAGTTTCTGACACCGCCTGCGTCAGATAAACTGTCACCCAAATTGCAAACTAATTAGTGATTCAAACATTTTTGAGCTGATTGATGACAGAATAATTTACGCTTGTTTCTCAGTTTCCAGCTGGCATAGGCTGCTGACTGGAACCCTAATTAACGCTAGTACATCAGTCATGTTCTGCCAAGGCAGCACATACAATTAAAAGGCAGTTTAAATGGAATATCACATTAAAAAGGCTGGTAGATGCAAATGTGAGGAAACAGCACTTTAGGATAAAATGACAACAGAACCCCAGAAACCAAAACAGAATGGAACAGGGTTGGAGCTTTTTTTGTTGTTGTTCTTGGGGGGTTTTTGTTTGGGGTTTTTTGATTGGTGGGGGTTTTTTTGGTTTTGTTTTTGGGTTGTTTGTTATTTTTTTTGCGTGTGTGTGTTTTGGTTTTTTTTTTTTTGTTTGTTTGTTTTTAATGGATAAGTAAATTGTTTTCCACATAGACTATTTAGCAGAATAAAACAAGTGTGGAGGCAAAATATGCACACTAAATTCTTCCTAACAAGTTTTAGCTAGATGCTATCTCTTAATATTTGTTAGAAAATTGACGTGTACTTGCATTTTGGATATCAACTCTGTAAAAACTAAGTAGAGGGCATCAGTGATGGCTGTGAACTTATTTACAGTGGCAGTATAAGACAACACAAATATCAATATGCTTGTGAGAAGCTATACTGAAGTAGCCTTAAATTTTTTTTTTCAAGTAACAAAAGAACTTAATCAAGTAACTAAAAGAACTAAAAAGCTCACTAAAGCCAAGGGAAAACTGGATGTGTGATGTGTAGCAGGATACTGCAAATATCTAGATATCCCTATTCTTATTTTCAGGTGAAACTGATAGATTTTGATAACAGCAGTACTATACAGTAAACACACACTAATTTCTAGGGCTGTCCCCCTGATTAGGTCATAAAGTATTTTGTGAAAAAGTATTATTGTATCAGTTTTAAATATTATCTTTATTGCCATGGGTACAAATACAACTTGTGACCTGATTATGTGTCAGGCACGTATTGCAGCCTGCAACACAAAAAGACAGTCCTCTGTAATGTTGCTGTGAGGCAGCTGTTTAATTTTATTTGGTCTATCTTATTGTATGTATATTATAACCATGACACCTGTATATCAGCTCTTCAGTGAGTATTAAGCAGTCAGGTAAGAGAAAATGCATTTTGTAATTTCAGTACAGAGAAGTGAGGATAGCGGTAACTTGTATTCTCATTTACATTTGAACTACAAGAGCGCTGGCTGTTTGAAACTGTCCATCAGGCTAAGGACAAAAACAGTCCTCCTTGACACAACTCACAAAAAGTCTGAAGCCTGCAATGCCAAACCCCTGTTGCAATGTATGCTGCATATTTGATGACACGGTTTATCTTACTCAATGTGACCTCTGTGGAGGGAATAGTTTTCATTAATATAAACAGCCCTGGGGTTCATACATTGTCTGTTAAGGTGTTTTTGAGATTATCTCTATAGCACATGACAGATGAGCCCTTGACTCTTACAGCACTCAAGTACAGAACAAAGAGAAGTCACTGTAGTAACCACAGACAGATCTGGAGACTGGAGATGTGTGAAAGCCATCCATTTGTTTCTAGGAGCACAGCAGAATGAAAGCTCACATCGGTCAGTGCAGTCACATTTTGCTGTCAAATGCCATTTTGCAATGCCATATATTTTCACCTTAAAAAATTTTAGATAAGTAATAATTTACATTGGTATAGTGACGAGGGGTTCTTATATTGGCTTTGACAGCTGAGCTATTTTAAGGCGCCTTGCAAACCAGTGAATTGAAGATGAGGGGTGAAACTCACCTTAGACACAAATAAGGCCAGGTTTTGTTACTTTGCTAGAGTTGGGTGAGATTTTTGCTTTGGGGCATGGTGAAGGCCATGTGCTGCTGACCCTGCTGTAGCTATGAAGGAAGAGTCACCAGAAAACCTTAGGTTTTAGATGCCTTATCACATAACTTCAGCTGACTTGACTGACTGTCTGACACTAAGCTCACCAGTAAGCACTGAGAGCGCCCAGGGACAGCTAAACCCCAATGGGCACAGCAGATGGGGTACCTAGCAGCTGGTAGGAAGTATGACGTGGGAACCATCTGAAAAGGGAGTATAGGGATGGTTAGCCAACAGCAAAACAGCCGTTCGTCAGGATTGCTATATAGGATCTAGGGATGTAAATTTTCACACTCCCACTCCAACATCCTCTTTTTAGATTTGTTTTTTACAGCTTCATGTACAACAAAAATATTTTCTTGTCAGTTGTAGAACATGGTTTAGGACAACAAGATTATGCTCTCCTTTCTAAAAAATATGTCAAAAGCATCACTCTATTAGAAAACTGGTAAGAAAGAAAAATACCAAAGAGTTTTAATAAAATCTTACATTGAAGAAATAAGACAATTTAATAACATTTTGTGTATTCAGTTAGAAAGCATATTCCGCACAGTGCAGGGCAGATTTTGATTTTTATCACAAGACCTTTCTACAGATCTCATATGAATGACTTGTATCTATAGTAAGCAGTCATGTAGACAGAGCATTGGAGAGTAGAGTCAGAGCTTGTGGGTTAAACAAGTGAAGCAATGCGTGTTTCTACTGCTGCAGAAACTGCTTGTCTCCATGCTGCTGCTGGTCACGGCAGTGGCTTGTTACATCTCCCCAGAGAAAAGCAGTTCTGTTAAGAGGAGGAATTCTGAATTCCCTCTGGAACCTCAAACTTTTAATGTGCAGTGTAAATTCAGCAAGTGCTAGCCTGTTTGTGTTTATAACATATTAACCAAGTGCAGTATCACATCCCCAGTGGGGAACCCAGAAAAGCCTGAGTGCTCAGACTCTTATGTGCTTTCTCTAAAACTCCCTATCTAACGCTGAACACATGCAAATCTTTCCAGTATGAAATGCCTTCTTCCCTTTTAAACATTTTCCCCTCAGGTTTCCCAATGTCAAGGTTTACTTTCTTTGCCAAGAATAGAGCCTATATAATTAAACGTGATCATAACATGATTTCCTTCATGTTATGAAAAGCATTCAGGAAAACAAGTTGGGAGGGCTATTTAAGGATTTCAGCTTTTTAAAGAGATTTTTTAATATTCTCTAAGATTAAAAGGAAATTTTAAATATCAGCAGAGATTAAATAAATACTGTGGGAATAGAAATAAAGACAGTGTTGCACTGTCACACTGTGCACCTTGGAGAGCTAATTTCAGTTCATTGTTTTGCCACAGACTTACGTGACCTTTGGGAAGTTACTTATTCCAATGGCACCTCATTAACCAATTTGTAAAGAGGGTAAAATGGCATATTTTCTCTAAAACAATCTTAGCTGTTCGTTTGTACTTGCAAAGTACGAACTTCTCTTCAAAATGTGATTTTACACTTTGGTGGTTAGTTTGAAAACTCTCCAGCATTGTCTCTGAATATAGGAATAATTACAGCCAATCATATTTGTAATTTTCACCTGCAGTTACAGATAGGTGAAATGACTAAAAGTTTCTACAGGTAAAGCCTGGACCATTGCAGGTTTTTTTGCACATATTTTTTGAACCTTGCTACATGAGACTCTCAAGATTTCTAAATATTTTTTAACACAGAGGATTTAGTCACAGGAGGAATATTTTTTAAATGCATTTTACTTAGGATAATCTTAGTTTCTTCACATATTACTCTCCCATAAATGACACTCTCCTCAGAAGTATTCATCCTGTGGTAGGAATCAAACCACACATGGCTCTATTTCAATGTGCATTGTCTGATGAGAACTGTCATGATCAACAAAAACTGAATCCTTCTGGCAGTCATAAAGGAGTACCTCATTGCCATCCTGCATCCTTTAAATTTCCTTTAGGCCTTATTTTTTATTCTTTTGTAGTTTCATATGAAAAATGTTAGAAAATATCTATTAAATTTGGCCTCTGCTCTGTGAGATTTCAGTCCCCAGTTATGCCAGCAGGCATCATGTCCCAGTGGTGCTTGATTTTAAACCAGGAGTAGCTTAACAAGAAGGTGGTGACCTTCTGGAAATAGTGAGGCAAGAAAGAAAAACTAACCCTGATGTACACAATGAGTCAAATGAGAGAAAAATTGGAGGAAAAGGAAAAGGAGGTAAAGATCTATGGGAAGCAATGATGTTGAAAAACATCTCATAAGTGTACCAAACATACATAAAGGACAGATTAAAGAAAGTGCCGAGCATTTCTGGAACATAGTAGAGTGCAGATGACCAAGCACTGGCACAGATTGTCTTGAGGGTTTGTGGAGTCTCCCTCACTGAAGATATTCAAGAACCATCTGTACGCAATCCTGGGTCATGTGCTCTCAGATGCTTCTACTTGAGCAAGAAGTTGGACCAGATGCCCCCATGTGGGTCCTACCAATTTTATACATTATGATATTCTGTGATAGTACAGCAAAGCCCAAGATACAGTGTGTAGTATTAGCAGTAGGCCAGTCAGGAGCACAAAGATCTGTTAATTTTGGATTGGAAACAAGCATTGGTTCTAACCAGTACTGAGATCACTCTTTGACTGACCTGGATACCTTTTTCTTTAAGTTTTGCAGTTTGTTCTTCGATGGTACATTTCATTGTAATATGTGATTCACATAATACTCTGTCTCGCTGAAGAGGTCCATTAAAGCAGTTACTCTTGATGAATCATCCCCTTCTGTGTCACTTATGATGGTCTGAAGGTACAAAATTTGATTGCATCTCTACCAGCACTTTACACCAAGACAGAACAAGCTATCCCTGGACCATGCAAGAGATAATACCAGTGCTAAACAGGAACACACATTAGCAATCACAATAGAAGTAACAAGTAGCCTAGAGGCTTAATATAGATAATAGGAAACTCAAAGAAAAACAGATACCCTGCCTTTGCAGGAACAAGCCTGTTTTTAACACTCTGCGAAATAATGGTACTATTCTAGCCATTCATTTTGACAGAATTATATTGGTTTTATGAAGGTGTAGCTTGGAAAAGAATTAGGTTTGTTGTCCACTTGGGAATAATTCATGGTATATTTATAAAGCATAACAACAAACAAGCTGAAAAAAAAAGAAAAAAAAGAAACAAGACTTTTAAGTATGGAAACAGTTATCAGGAAATCAGTAGTTTGTGTACATACACAGAGGAGACAGGGAGCTTCTGCCTCCTGAGATGCTTCCTTTAATCATTTTTCTATCAATCTCTTCCATCTTTTAATCCATTGCACCTGAAACTATGGATAACTTTTTTCCCTTCAAACAGTTTTGCAATTTGTACCACCTACTTTCCTTTTAAAGTTGCTCAAAATTTTTCTCCCCATCAGTATCTTCTGTCCCTTGAAATGGCAGCCAGTGGACGACAAGGAGCCAGCTCCTGCCCTGACACCTTGTCGTTGTTGCAATGTAAAGGTCTCTTTCCTTTATTCAGCCACAGTTCTGCAGATTTTACATACCAGGTACCATGTGTATACCCAGGCTTTATAAATACATTTTCAATAGCATACCACATTTTAAAAGTCATAATATTAACTGAGTGTATTCTCTATGGACAAATTCAGTGAAATTAAACTTCCATCTTTCCTCCTCTCCTCAAGTATTTTATTTCTATCATTAATGACTTTCAGACAAATAACCTTGGCACTGTTTCAGCAAGGGACACCCTAAAAATCAGGAGGGATGTGAAAAACCATGTGCCTGTCATAACCAGAAATAATTAATATCTAAAGTACATGAAGGCTTTCCATTTTTCCAGTCTAATGAAAAATTTGCTGGCAGAAGAAAGCAATTGTAAGTGATTACACTGTTACCTCCACACATGATTTTAGGTCCCACATTAGTACATGTGTGTGTGTTACAAATACATACACACAGATATGAGCATATGGCCACAACCTCATCTGCTATAAATTACTGACTCCAATGGAATTGAATTGCTTCATATTATCTGCTGATTTGGTCCCATGTATGTGCCTCTATGTTTGCTTATATTCCAAAGTGAGAAGCATTCTATATTCTAAAATTATTTTAGGTCTGTTGGCTGAAATCCAAATCTGGAATAACACAAATTTTGCAGTAGACTTTATATAGCATTTTATTATTTCTAGTTTTTCAGTAAATCACTTAATATGGGAGAGTATTTATACAACTGTAATACATTACATACTTAGTGAAAAATATTAGGGAAATATAGGTGATATAATGGTTTAAACATTAGTATTCTGTGCTTAAAAGTGGTCATGTTGCCCAGTAAGTTTTTCAGGAATTGATAACTGAATCATGTATCACGCATTGTTGACAAAGTGACAAAAGAAGATGCAAAACTACTGTTTTTTACATGGCTTTTAAACACATCCAGATTAACAGTGTTTTACAAGAACAGAATATTCACTTTGATAAAAGTGATAATTTCAATTTATTGCTAATGGGCAGTCTATTTTCTTCACCTTGAAACAAGAATGAGTGTTTTTTCACTAGTGAAGGGTTATTATTTTACCCAGTAGAAGTGTGAAAAAACTAACAAAGGAACTCTATTTCCCCAAATTCTAATCACAAGTACTACTTGCCTATTCAACAAAATCTTATACTCAGGTAAATCAATCAGTAATCATTCTACAGAACTAATTAGAGCTGAAAAAATCTAGGCAAGATTAATAAAAAAAATCTGTTGGAGTTAAGATATTAAAAAACCCTGTATCTTTGTTGTTTCCTTTTGGTGCTTTCTGTTCACATCAAATGTAGAAATGTTTACTGGTAGCAGTGTTGGAGGAAAACAGCAAATTAAATGAAAACTGAAAAATGTCCACGGAAAAAGAATTCTGAATTTGTTTAAACTAGAAGCCTAAATTTAAATATATAATTCAATTTACCCTCCAAGAAAAGTCCACATCTTTCCCCCAAACCTGGTGCTGTTCCGTTGCTCATTTGAAGTGACTCTTACACCAATGCCTATGTTGTGCCAGTAAAGGATTTGTAAAGTAACAAGGTTGGGAGCCTGATTCAACTGAAGATGTCAGTAAAGGGGGGAACAAGAGGAATTTTTAGCTGATTTGTTTATCAGTGTTGTTTTCTACAAGGCTGTGTAGCTAGCTGTGGTGGCAGAATACAAAAGTAGAGCACATGAACGAGGACTTGGCAGAAGAGATGGGATGGCTGTTTGGTAATAATGCTGCTTTAAATGAGTATCAAGTAGTAACTGCAGAGTTGTTCTCATTCTACCAACAAAAATATCTATCACTGGAATTTATCATAACTATTTTTACAAATAAATCATGGAATGTTCTGAGTTGAAAGGGACCCAAGATGTTCCTTAGAGACTTCTTAAGTGAATGGCCCATAACAGGGATTGAACCCACAACCCTGGTGTTATTAGCACCATGCTTTAATCAGCTAAGCTAATTTCATAACTATCCATTGCTGAAAATTGGAATTCCCTTTAGAGCAATCTCATTGAGATTAGGCAGTAGCAGTGATTCTTATAATGTGACCTATGGATGTGAGATCAAGAGAATTTGCTTATGATTTCCAGAGAACTGATTTTAAAATGCTACATTTCCCTCCAAAATGATTAAATGAAACCACTGCTGGTACCACATGGAATACAAGTATCAGGAGTGTTGGCAACCTGCCCTCTGTAGTTTTGATATTTCATGAGGTTTTTTGGGTGTAAACTTGTTAAACTTGTTGAATTTTTTTTTTTTTCAGAAGGCTTTATATCATTTATTAAAATGACTCCATTGTTCAGAAGGATTTAGCTATATGTGCCCAGGTACCGAGCTTAAATGCTTTTTTCTTCATACTCAGTACAAGAATGCTAGAATGCTTGGAGTTCAATGATAACAATTGTCCACATCATTGGCTAAAAAAGAGAGAAGGATCCACATACCCCATGTGGGAGACAGAGCAGCCAAACACCACCCGTGTCCTTGAACACACAGCTCAGAGATATGCTTATTGAATTCTGTGCTGAGAAAATGAGCTTTCCCATGGGAAGAAAAACTCAGCAAGTTTGCACCCAAGAAACTCATAAAATATCGAGACTACAGCCCTCCATGTGTAAAATATCTAGGATTTATAGCATACTAATCTGGAAGATTTAGTAGAAGGACAGGAAAACATTGGTGCTAGGTCTGCCCTGTCACATTGCCAGATATTTTTCTCCACGTACAGGTGAAAGAGTAGAGTATCTGCATGTAGTGCTTTAATGGTAACATCCACCTCAAGCCTGACAGTTTCTGCCAGAAGACCAAGCTAGACTGCTGCTAATGGTATTGTCTTAAGTGTGCCAATGCTTTCTATCCAATCCTTGGAACAGTTAAAAGAGAACTGTTGCATGAGACAAAGATGCTTTCACTTAAAGTCAATTTAAAAAAAAAGAAACCGTTCATAAAAATGGCAAAGGAAGAAATTTGTTATTTTCTCACTCCCACTTACATACAATTATTTGTATGAATAGCACCATTGAAATAAATGTTAGTATTTGTGTGTTTACCCATTTACTGAGGAACAGATACAATTCAAATAATTTCATGTTGCAAGTGTTTTTAAGAAAAATCAGGTTTTTCTAAAAGCAGCCCCTCAAATGGAAAAAATATTCAGCCAAACATGTTAGGTATTTTTCTCTCCAAATTCTAAAACAAAAAAGGAATTTTGTGTTTATACCACCAATGTTATTACCTGTTATTATCTATATCATGTGTGGTAGTTTTTTGTCTTCAGATTTACATTTCTAACTTCATTACATTAAAATTCCCTTCTTCTCCAATTCCTTAATTTATCCTCTACCAAGAAACAGATCTACTATATTCTTGTTTTCATCTCATCTATCACTCACTATTTCTCCAAAGCAGAACTAGGTGTTTAATTCTTCTAATTGTGTCGACAAGTTGCAGTCAAAAAAGTTGCAGTATATGTTTCAGAAGAGTCAATCCATTCCTAATCCTCAGTCAATCCATATGTTCCCAGACAAATGGGGACCATCTTTTCTAAAAAAAACATTTTTTCAAAGAGCTGCCATATGATGGTCATTAAGATAAATACAAGTTCAAATCTTCCCCTGCTGCCTCAAGAACAGCCAAACTAGCATGTTATATAGGTAATGCCACCCAAAATCAGGACAAGCCTGTAGAAGCTTATGTTTCTCCTTTCCTAATTAAAATTCCACAGAAAAGTGCTCAAAATCGTTTGAAAAGATGCAACACAGTCTACTAAATTTGTTCTGTTACTTAAAGCCAACTCTGTTTGGAATAACAATTTACCAATTTTAGTTCAAAACATGTAGTCAAAGAATGTACTTTACTAGAGACGTTTGTCTGAGCCAATATGATAATTGTTGTGGCCTGTTTAAGTCCAATACTAAGTGAACAGTCCTTCAAAGATGCTTCAGATGAATAATTTTTAAAATCTAGAGTTCTTGCATAATCTGTCTGCTCTTTTTTCCACTCTTCTATATACCTTCCTACCTACCTTTCCTATACCTGCCCTTTTATAGTAAACTATTGGGTCTAAGTGTTTCCAGCCCCTTTTCATATGGGCAGTTTTCTTCAGGCTGATCTTTCAGATCTCTTTAGATGTCTCTGAAGTCCTTCCCTTTGACAGACCATTCCTGAGGTAGAGTGGCCCGCATTAGTTACTGTATCCCATAAATGCGCACCTTGTCATTGTGATGTTTTTTATATCATTTGCTACCCCACTCTTCCTTTAGCAGAAGAGATTAGTACCACACACTCCAACAAGGAAGTGTGACAGAGCACTGTTTTGTGAGGGAAAACACCATGGAGAAGTCAGGATGAGAAAAAATTGTATTAAACCCACAGCCTACAAGATATGAACACACTAACTCCTAGCTGTGAGCAGTATAGAATCTTTTACCCTCGCCAGCATCATGCACAGGACAAGAAAACAGACATGGACAGTAAAATGTCATCTATAAATGAATACACTGATCTGAAGTCCTAACCATGTGGACTTGCTGAACTTAAGCCAAGCCACAGCATAAGAGCTTGTGTCTTCTCTATTCGCTGTGAGATTTTCACAACAAGACAGTTGATAGTAACCCAGTCGAGGAAATAAGAATTTGATGAGTACAGATTCTCTTCTTTAAAAAAAGGGAAAAAACCCCAAAAACCTTTCAACCTGAAAAGTATGAAAGCCTGAAATCACATTATACCTCAGGCATTTTAAAGTGAGAGCTGCCAACATTATTTTCACTAACAGAGCCTGACTGAGGAGGAAAATTTTTGGCAGAGAAAAAGATATTGCCTCCTATTTCCACTGCTCAAAGTAGTGGTGTCAGTATTTCAAGAGCCAGTGTCCATCAAAAAAAAAAAAAAAATCCATTGCAAAATAAAAGCATTGATCCAGGAGTCTTTAAAAGTAAAAGCAAACAATGCAGGTATCAATAAAAGATTCTGACCTGAAAGGAGTATTTAACCTAGAGGTAGTTGATATTGTTTTTTTGTTGTGCAAGAAGTATATTTGAATTTTTTTTTTCCAGGAACGGTACAAGCTTGCTAAATTCTTTGTGCAACAGAACCCATTCAAAGCCAGAAGTAAGACTGTAAATTACGTACAGAGCAACTGTGATGAGATCTCTTCAAGTGCTACAGCCTTCTCAGTCTCTCTTAAACCATTTCTCAATAGGCACTGTCATCTTTTCGGTGCAGATGTCAGTAGCCCTTATTTAGCACTTCCAGTATGCTGTGATTTCCAAAGCTGCTTTCCCTGCAGATACTCTTCATGGTGCTGAGCTACACTGAAACCCATGAAGCAAGAGCCAGACCCATAAGGAGCCAAGCCCAGTTCAGTCATGCCATGAACAACACAGTTGTTCAGGAGCAGCCAGGACCATTCCTGCAGGCAAATCTTTCACCATGTCAGACCATGGAGGGAAGAGAGGAATTAGGAATGATATAACAGAAGTATCTGCCTAACTGGGAGAGGATGGAAATTCATGTTGAGCATGAGGGATTGTGAAACTCAGACATCACTTAACTTGAATGAAAGTAATGACAGAAGCATCATGGGATCCTTGGGGACCAGTTATTGCCCTACAGGGCTTTCAATAGGAAACAGCTTGTTTTGCTCACCATGAGGCACTGAGGTGAGAGCAGTGAATATCAGAACAGTATTTTAGCCTCTTTGAGGGAGCAGGGCAAAGCTTGTGAAGCTGGAGGCTTGGCAGCATTTTCTGAGTCAGCATGCCCAGCTGATGACATTTACCCGGCTGCTGGTCCAGCTCTAAAGCACTGCTGAATTTATCCAAAATGTAAATCACCAAGCTGGACAAAAATATGTAAGCCTCAAATATCTCACAGAGTCACAGGGCCAGCACCACGCTCTGGGAATGTGAGAGAGGGCAGGGAGATGGCAGGCAGAAAAGGGTTTAGTTAAGAAGATTGAAAGAAACAGGGACAGAAGGACAGAAAAAATAGGTGAAAGTAGCTCAGAATTGCAAAGATGTTGAGCAAAGGGGGAAAATAATGAAAAGTATGAGCAAGCTAGAAATGCCACTAATAAGGCACTGTCAGAGACAGAAAAGAAAGAGATTTAAATGACCGGTGACAGGTTTTGAAGAATAATGTAAACTTTTTTTTTAAAATGCTGTGCTGTGAATTTTTTTAATTTAGTGCTGTGAAATCAGTGTTTTACTCAAAGGATAACAAAAATACATGATTGTTGCACCCAAGGTAAGAAAAAGGAAGGAAAAGTATTAAAGCAAGGTCAGAATTATTTTCTTCCAAAATTCTGCATCCATCTAAATGTTACACTTCCTAGCCAGATACCTTTGGAGCATTATTGTTAATAAAGATGGCAAATATTTTAATGATACTCGATAACATATAAAAACTAATCTAATATATATATATTAACTATTACTATATTATCATTAAGGATATCTCTTTGTCAGATTCATAATTCACTTGCACAATGGTGACACACAGGTAAGTTCACCTGAGCTGATGCCATTTAACCAGTGAGACACCAACATCAGGACTCTTTTATCAGAAGTTAACTGTATTGTCTCTACGGTGGGAATGGCTGCGGCCTAATCAGAGTACCTCTGCTTTTCCACAAAGGAGGCAAGAACAGTGTGTGTGGTCTCAGCCTGAAGAATTACAAAGCAAGCCAATGTGAGACTGCATCACCCAACCAAGACTATGCATTGCCCCGTACAGGGATGGTGCTTCCAGTTTGTCTCCTTTTAATACTATCTCAATAGTCAGGTAAATATAGCTCAGAGCAGGCAGCTACTTACACTGGTCTGCTGTTCTCCAAAGTACCAGTGAGATGAAATTTTAAACAACATAGCCGAAAAAGATTATCCCTGATATGATATAATTACTAAAATAACTGTACAACTCAATGGTGTTCTCAAAATATGCTTAGAAAATAACACAGTCTGCTACTACCATGCACTTGGAATCATACTGCAAAGGGTGTGAGAGATTGGAATGTTTATAGTTAACTACTCAAATGGAGCATTTGCAGGGCCAGCAGAGTGCTTTGCTGGGGTGGGGTTTGCACCCTGGAGGTGGGATAATGTTTTTTATCCTGCCAAAGTCCTCCTTTACACAACTGACTCAGTCCTACAATCTTGAGGAAGGTATTGGGGCATTCCCTCTGATGGGGCACAATCGGCTCAACTACACTGATGTGAGACGCAGCTGTCATGTCTTGGGAGGTGTTATATACCATTAAAGACTCCTCATGTTCCCCCAGAATCATTTCTGGGGCCTCTCATAGAAGCACTGCCATGTTCCACAGTGTTGCATCGGTGTAAAGCTCCCCCCACCAGGGAAGATGGTTAGGCATTCCCACCTGAACATGGATGTATATGATCCATTGAACTCTGTGTTCTGTGGGCTTCCCCCACAACCAATGGATCAAGACTCATTACTTCAACAGAGGGGCATCTGTTGGGTTAGATGAAATAGAAAAGCTTTATAGTCGTGACTGTCTAGACTTTGGGAATGTGAAACATGTGGGAGATGTGGAATTGAAGGTGAGTTTTGATTGGCTACTGAGTAACTAGAAAACAATAGAATGGCCGGCAGGAGGCCATCTGCTTAATGAAGCAATGCTGTCCTTATCAAGAGCTCGAGGGTCAGAGCAGACCATACCTGCTTGGTGGGAGGCGTCCAAAGAGTAGTCTTTAGAGTTTAAAATGTAACTTAGTATGTTAATGTAGTGGTTCTTATAGGCTGTATGTAAATGCTATAAGATTTATATCTTAAACTATATTAGTTAAAATTAAAATATTCAATATAAAAGAAGATTTAATGCATTGTAACAAGAACTTCTCTCTCTTATGCTTTTACTCTCTTAGCTCTTACCCCTCTCTTAGCTCTTACCTTTTACCTCTCTTATACTGTCACCACTCTTACCCCTCTCTTATACTCTTACTCTCTTCTTTGTCTCTCTTCTCGGTCCTGCTCTGAGCCTGGCAGCTCTTAAAAGGACCCTTTTACCCACACCCCAAGCAATAAACTGCTTACTCCTAAAATTAGCTTAAAACTTATAAAAATCTCTCGTCTCAGTTTGTCCCATCGCCGCCCATCCACAGACCCCCAGACCCACAGACATCTAAACTACAAAAATCAACTCTTGTCACTGGATCCATGAGCAGTGATATCTTTCTACTCTTATCTTTTCTTTCCCTTTCTTTCTTTTCCTTATATTATTTCTTAAGTGATACTTTCATGCTTTTATATTGCTATATTACTATAGATAATAATAGCCAAAACAGCTACATACGTACTTTCAACTGCAACCAAGTAATAAAATAAAATAAACCCTACATATATGCATTTATAAATGCCAGTCATTGAGTGTCATTTCACTCTAATCTGCCTAAGGGATCTATCAATCAATCTATCATTTCCCTCAATCTATCCAAGGGATATATTAACAAAAGCCTGGGTTACTCTCACTTTCTGGGGCAGGCTATAACAAACAGGTAACCTGGGAATGGTCCTATTATAGAAAGAAAAGAAATATTAGCTCAGTTCTCCACTCAAATATCTGGTCTGTCACTGGCATACGTTTATTTAAAGGTTACATCAGAGGTGGGAAGGGGAGGCAGTGATCTCAGATTGAGAAAAGCTGCCAAAACTGAACTATTGAAGCAAATGCTAGGCCAGGCAGTGTGCCAGTTCACTTATCCATACTAGCCACCTGCAGGATATATTATCAAAGCCCCTGGAATTTATTATTGCAATATATTATCCCTTCATTATGATATAGAAAAAGAGGTATTGATATAAAATAATTTTGACAAGTTTTTCTCTGACACTTGTCGGTGAAATCCATTAATATTTGCACAGGAACAGGATGTAGGACAAATATTTTTCTCTCTCACATGCTACAGATTTTATCTCTAACCAGATGCTCATGCATATACGTAAAATCTCATTGTTATAACTGGGGAAGAATCACCTTTTCCATGAGAAACAGGCAAAGAAAGAGGAATCTTATCAGTTAAATATTAAATAATTGTGCCCTGGGAGGGGAAAGTACCATCATTGATTTCAGTGAAATTGCACCAAACAGCTCACTTGCACACTGGCCTCAGTAGAAAAAGAAAGGTCTCACAAGGCAATGACATGTAGATAATAGTACCAAAGCAAGTCATTCCTATTTATATCCTTCAAATTTTGAAACAGAACTCAAGATAGTAGTCCTCAACTACTGCTTTTGCCAAGCCAGAATGGCATTTTTGGAATCACATCCTACGGCACTGAGTGAGTACTTCTAATAGTCAAATGATCTTCTGAAAAACTGTATTTTGAATATTTTCTCAAATTACAATACTAAGTGCAACAAAGCATGTGACTCTGGGTGGCTTGTTTGTTCTTATTATAAATACAGTTTTTTGCATTCAATCCAAGGGATCAGACATCCCATATTTTATGGGAGTATTTATTTTTTAATCAGATGGGTTGTTATCTCTAGCACTGATTTAGTACTGTTATAACTGTAAAAGTCTGAGAATATTATTAGCACAACAAGTTCTGTAAGGAAAAATCGTATCTGTTATGTAGACTAACTGACATGTTTGAGAAAAAAAACCCAAAAACAACAGACCAGCTGCAGATCTGTCTTCCAAAAGGGCTCATCTGTTATTCTCACTACATCAGCCACTCTATCGAAAGACAGAAGTTCTCCTCCAAACTTTGCCGACTGTCACTTGTAATTTAAACTCTGAGAGTCTAATTTCTTTCTTTTGGCAAAGAGAAGAAAGAGTCAGAGTGGAGGATATATAGGCAAAAATAACTACATTGATAAATACTGATTTCCCTAAACTGGGGCATAAGCATTTTCCTTTTTCTCCTATTTTTGGGGCTACTTAGGATCCAGTCCTTGGCTGTTTTTTCCACACAAAATGAAGATTTCCTCAATACTAGCATGAGGGACAAGCAGTAGAGAATACCTAGAACAGCTTGCCCAAACTCTGAGCTCCTAGTGAAAAAAAGAAACTGGAGCCAGAAGCAGCCCAACATCAGTGCCCTTTTTAGGCTTCTTTTAATTTTTTTTTTTTTTTTATTTCTGTGCTACTCTTCATTGTTTAAGGGTTGGTACATTTTATATCATGGCTGTAGCTAGGTAAAACAAAACAAGAGTGATAAGCATTGTTGACCAGGAGTATGACTAGTTCAAGCAGTCATTTGTACCAAATACTCTGTCCCCTGTTAGAATCTCCTCCAGATTAAATATATAATTAGCACCTGCATTCTAACAATAAGGACAAAGACATAAAAGGAGTTTCTCCAAGAAGGTAAAAGCAACAGTAACAGAAGGCAAAGCAAAGAACCTTACTTGACTGCAATGAGATAGGATAATACACCCAGAATCTGCTGCTTAGAGGAAGCTCTCTTCACAAGGGAATTTTCATTCTAATGATAAAAGTTGTCTTAGCCTGAGGGTTACTATCCATTGTATGTACAAAGTATTTACTGAAGCTGAACAATTCTAACTACACTTTCTTGCTCTTCGTCATGTGTTTGCTTGTTGGTTTGGGTCTTCTTTTTTGTTTGGTTGGTTCGGGGGGCTTTTGGTGGGTTTTTTTTTTAATTTTTAAAATTTTTTTTTGTGTTTTTGTTGTAGTTTTGGTTTTGGTTTTTATTCAATCTTGTTTTATCTTTTGCTTGTAGCAAAAATATACAGCTATTACAGCAAGCAAAAAAAATCTTCAGGATATCACTTAATGGTACTATTTGCAAGATTCATTGTGATTTTCTTTGAGGATAATAGAGCTTTTCAAGGTATAAATAGCATGGTCCAAGTTAAACCCTGCTGTAAAAGGACAGAGCTCCATTAGCCTCAGCTGCCATTTGACCGTGATTTGAATTCTCCATCACATCTCATTTAGCAAAAATTGAATTATCCTTCAAATTTTACTGATGCACTTCTAGAAAGGGAGATCTAAATAAATACTTTTCATATATATTTATATATATTACCAACAAAGGCCCCTTCTTTTTAATTTTGTCAGCCAGAGAGTACTTAAAGATCACTTTCAGAGGGATGTGTGTATTTGCAGGTCAGCTTCATCAAACATTCATTGTTCAATACTGTGACAGCTGGTAGCAGGCGTACACACTCTCCCCTTGTTTGGTTTTCTGATAGAACCTGTCAAGTGCTGGTTGTCTGTATCTGAATTTGTCACCCTCTCAGCAAGGTTACAGCTTTCTTACCATCAAATCAAGCAAAAAAAGAAAAACTACACAAACTCTAATGCTAATTTTTAACCTCAACTGGAAGTGCAAAAACATGGGGTTTTAATCAAAATAGCCATTAACAAAGAGATGCAATCAATTTTTGTGTATTTACTCTAACAGACTTTAAAATCATGAAATCATGCCCCTGGGAGCAGTTGTTGATCCTTTCACTAGCAATAAAGCAAACACTCACCATAGCAGGTGTTACACACTCAGGGACGCCAGGCCAAGATCAAATGTTTCTGGCTTGCCAAGTGTACCTGTACAGTGGGACCAACCAGTCAGTGGGTACTGAGCAGCAACCATTCAGTATAGACAGGGTCAGTTTTTGTAGAGATCTGGAGATTCTGCGTTCACTTTTGTCCCCAGGACTGAGTACATAATGCCCTTGCTAAGTGTGGAGAGTCTCGACAGTTAAATACTGGTGTATTAGTGACTCAGGAGCAAGCACTTCAAAACCTAGGGCAGGGTGATACATGTTGTAAATAGTATGAAAACTTCTCATACAGAGAGAGCAAGAGAAATGTGACCTGTTGGAGACAACCCACTCTGTCTTGACAGTGGACCACAGCTATCCAGTGCAGCTCAGATGTGATGAGGAGGGTGACACCAACACAAGTAAACTTGCCAAAAGAGATTTGCATTTTTCAGTGCAATGTAAATTCCCAATTTGAACCTACACATAGTATAAAGATAGCAATAGTTATAACAGCAACCTAAAGTACTGAAAAAAACCACCACCTATAATAAAATCAAGAGATCAGATTTAAAAGGCTTTTAAATAACCTAAAGCTCATAGAAGTGTGTCAGCAAATTCAACAAGTGCTGAAATTCCTCTGAAATCACAAAGTACATACATAGGCTGTCTGTATGTTTTGTATACTGCACATGGCAATTTTTTCCTTTCTCAAGACAACTTGTTAATATTTCAGTACAGGACTTCTCTCTATTTGTCCATTAACATTTTTCCCACAGCAACTAACAAAGGCAGAACCAAAGACAGAATAAGCAGAACATCAAGAAAAGAAGCACAGTATGATTCAGACAAGTTCAAATTGCATTTCTCTTGAGGATAACATTAGAAAAATATTATTCAATGTACCTCTAAATCTTAGAGGGAAAAGCTTAGAAAAACAAGAAGACATTTACATATTTCAATCAATAAGAAGAAATAGAAACCATATAGTTGTACTATGAGACCAACAATCCACTTTAAATAAAAGGTGAAAAAAATCTTTCTCACACTCACATCCTTTGAAAAAGAGAAGAACCCCACAGTGTTGCTAATAAACAAAAAACCAAATAAGTAATAGATAGATGATAGATAGATAGATGACAGATAGATAGATGATAGATAGATAGATAGATAGATAGATAGATAGATAGATAGATAGACAGATAGATAGATAGACAGACAGATAGATAGAAAATGTGTATTTGTAAACTTATATGTGCATACAATTGACGCAAAGTCTGGTTGCAGAGCAATTTAGCTTCAGTATCCTAGTTCAGCTGAGTATTTAAAGCACAGGAGTGATGAATTTTTCCTAAGATTGAAACTAGACACAGGCTTAAGTACCTTGTTAAATGGAGACATCTGTTCTCCTCAACGTAAGACTTTACAAAGAGAATTTTACCCTTTGTTTTGTGAAATGACCCGGACGCAAGAGGAAAACCCATTATCTCTTGAAGTCCCATAATTTCACTCTGTATTCAGGCACTTTGACAATATCCTTGAAAAGTTGTTCAGTTTTTGTTCTTGATCTTGAACAGCTACAGGTCACATTCTGCTTTCAACTGCTTCATCACCATTGTCTTCTTGAACTACTTGAACAATTATTCTCCTAAGTGTTACTCTAAAACTTCAGGATACACTTTCAGTGAAAAGTATGAAAATAAAGGCACACTAAACTTTGAAATCTCCACAAAGTACCAGTATTGTGAGTTCTTTGTTCAGAATTATGTTTCAGAACCGAAATGTAATGCTCCCACCGAACGCCTGCAAAATCCCAATTACTGCCTCAGGTTTGAATAGCAGCTCTGTTGCAGTTATTGTTGAAAGGAGCTCTGTTGCATCCTGAGAGGCAAGGATGACTTTCGAGATACTGACGTGTGTGCCATAAAACCACTCTCCCATGTACTCTGCTTTATGCACGGAAACAAATGTATTCATGTTTGATCTCTTCAAGAGCGAGTCTGGTCTCTGCAGAGAAAGAAAAGGATTTCACTTCCTGCAAGGGAGACTTGAAAGCAGAATAGGTGGGTTTCACAAGATCTGAACCACATTTTATTTTTGAGCTTTCCCTTCTCTTGCTAGTGTTAGATTGTGATAAGAACTGACTGTGCCACCAAAGCATTTTTGTGACCTACAAATTAGCCCTGGTTTAAGAGCTGGTGTATCCTACACTGCAAGATATTCTGAGGGGAAGTGTGCCTACAAGAGACATCCAGGCATTTTTATAAACTCTTTAGGCTTCTGGTGTCTTGTGGTATCATATGTGAACAATCAAATCAGTTCTGATTTGAACGCTGTCACTTGGATTAGGGTTTATCTATCGCATGGTAGCACTGAGTTAGCAGGCCGGGGAGATGAATAGAAGTACTGATTGCTGAACTGACAGCCTTGAAGATGAGTAGCATTATTTTATCACATCCTTCTTTGCAGCATGTGCCAGTGGGTTTTAGCTGTCACATTTTTTTAAATTATCAAGCCTCAGAATAAGAAATAGGGCTGGTTTCTTAGTGCATAAAAGTCCCCATCTCTCCTTCTGATCATGCCAAAGCTGCTGGCTTTTATTTTGTGAAATTGTGTACTTATAGGTTAATTTGAATAAACAAAAGACTTTCTTCTGCAAACCACAACATATGTGGGTACTAATTTAGTGGCTGTTTAGTGCCCCACTTTCTAGCACACTTCTTGTTGCCAATATGTTATGAAAGAGATAAATCACAGCAGAAATATTTAAACTTATTTCTGAAGGTAAAAGCTGTATGTGTTTTTGAGCCACCTTACTCATCACACATATTAAGGTCCATTAGCTAGACTCATTCAGATGGCAGTGCAGTTTCTCACATTCCCTCCAGCAGCTTGCTGCCCAAGCCTATGTTATGTGCAGTTGACATTTCTCATTCAGGTGCTTTCCCTGATGCATCTACCTGCCTTCTGCCTCCAAGTCTCAGTCTCTGAAGACCGCTTTTGACAGTGTTATGAGGGGCTACAAAAAGTTGCCAGAAAGCTGAGACTCCTGATTGAATGACAAGTGCCCACTGGACTGTCTGGAATTTGAGCTTGATCAGGACAAAGAGAGGAGACAGCCACCAGCAGTATCAGTAAACAGTAAGACACAGCGATGACACATCCTGCCCCATCCTATGACCCTACCCTCTTCCCGCAGTGGAGTACTACTCTCCAGCTGAGAGCTCCACATCACTGGTGGATGTGGGACTGGGCTGATGACACAAAAGGCTGCAGCAGTTTGGTGTCACAGCTCTGTGCTGCGCCATGACAAGGGGAACAGGCGCATTTGTGTGACCTCCAGCTAAGGGCATGACCCATTGCTCTGCTCCCCTGGCACAGCGCAGTGAGGCGCAGAGACTGAGACATGGGAAACCCCTTGTGGCCCTTAGCTTGCCCCTCTGCCCAGCCTAATTAGTTAGATCGATGGTGTGTTAAATCTCAAAATGTCAGGCTGCACAGAAAGGATCTACTAAATGAGTCAAGCGATTTTCATGGATTTGTGATGCAGTTCCACTTGCTGTTGCCTCTTTCAGCATACAGTAGCCCACACCAAACCTGTTCATGTGGAAGTACACACCAAGACCGCAACCAAGATCTAAATCCTTTTCCCTACATCCTAAATTTTCCCTAAATCCTTTTCCCTGAACATACAAGTAACAAGACAGCATTCTTTAGCAAAGAGACAGTGCTAGGTTTTCTAAAATGTTTGTGAAATACCCTTCCTTCAGTTATTGCTCTGCAATACTAAGAAGCATATCCTCCTGAAACAGTAAGAAGCATACCCTCCTGACACTGTAATTAAAGATGCCCCAGGGGAAAAAAAACCAAACAACCCAAAACCAAACAAAACCAAAACCAAACCAAAAATCAGTGGAACCCAGCCTCTGCAGGATTAGACCTTCAGAGAACTTACTTTCATCACTTCTTAAAAGCAGTACCCAAACATTCAACATCTTAAAACATAGAAACCGATTGGCTAATTACTTCATTCATCATTATTTCATTTTCTGTAGAAAGCAATTTAATTCTTATCCTTCCTAATAAAAGAGGCGTTTTATCATCTCTCTCACCCCTCCTGAGTTAGACTGCACAGATGCCACCATGACAGTAGATCAAATGTCATGATATTTCTTACCTGAAATGGCATCACAGCTGCAGATATCAGGAACTGCACTCACATTAAAATAGATTCTTTTAGCATTTGTGCTCAAAAAGATAGCATTTTAAAAGATTCTGTCATTTTTGGAAGCTTCTTAGGATTAAATCTTACAATGTGGCTAATGATTAATAGAAAACACTCAAAAAGAAAATCCTTCTGATGGGGAAATGGAAAAAAACCCCACAAGGCCATTTACCTTTTAAGGAGAGAAGAAATGCCTAGACAAAGGATTTAACATGCTTTTGCAAAGAAAAAGTCTCCTCACAAAGAGGAAATAATTTAGTCAATGGAAGAAAAGCAGTTTTTAGATTCATCGTCATAATTCTGCACTGCAGAGTTTTACAATTTACAGTGGGACAAACGGAAGCAGTGTTTCTTTTGGGCTCACATTGAATGAAAGTTTAAAATAGGAAATGCTTTTACACAGTAAGAGAGAGCTGAAAAATTCCACTAGAGTGGGACATAATCTTACTGCAAATCAATTTAGTGGATTGCTGTCATCTATTTCCTTTTGATTTAAAACTAGAAACAGTAATATTTAAACCTACTTCTTAAAGTCTCAGGCATATTTTAGTATGAGGAAAGACTCTGAGTTGCTGAGCAAAGTGTAAACATTTGATAAATTAGTGTTTTCATGAGACTGTGAATGGAAATTTGAAAGTATTTTATGACATAATTTGATGAAATAAAAGAAATCCCTAAAAGACACATAAAAGGAGTCATCCACAGAGGTAGGGGAAACAAGAACAAACATAAACTGGATCATGATTTCAAATGACAGGATAAGGTTTATGTGCTTTCTGAAGTTCTGTCCCCAGCCATGGAGAGGTGCATGAGGTTCGCAAGATCCTGTATAACAGATGCTAGAGAATGGTGCTGTGCTGGGTAAGTTAAAATGTGCTGGGTAAATAAACAAAGATGAAGATGCAGGAAAAAAAAAAGGATTACAATAATGGAGAGAAAGAGAGATAAAGAAAATGACACCTTTACAAATCCAAGTCTCTGAGGGTCTATAAATGACCTCTCCTGTACAAGGAATGTAAGGATTCAGGGTGGGAAACAGAGGTTCTCCCTCCCAGGGATTCAAAGCATGAAGCCTCTCACACCAGTTCTTTATTCAAAGCCACATGACCTGGTAAAGTCTGGGTTTATCACTCTAAGAGTGAATTTCCCTTGAAAAAGGAGGGACAAAAATTAAAGTTGGGAAAAGGCTAAAAAGGATGTCTTGTCTTTTGGTCCTCAGGACCAGCACTCTGGTGTGGATGAATCTCTTTTAGATGGATACACGGCGAAAAATATAACCTTAAAACTGTGGGAAGTGGGAGGATAAAAGCTACTCAATCTGCCAGATTAATTTTTAAGGAAGGAACATGGCTTAGTGAGGAACAGTATCATGAGAAGCTGGTTTCAAAGAAGACTATTTTAAACCTGCAGCATTTAAACAGATTAGCAGTGAAAATGCTGAGAAAGTGCTAAGACAGCTGAAAGGGCTGCAATTGTACCTGGAATGAGCATGTGTCTGTGTGGAAAGGGGAAAGCTGGTCAGTTGAGTGGACCACAGGGTTGAGGGAGAAAAGGAGACTTCTTGGAAGTCATCACAAACAGTGGAAGTAAAGGTGAGGTGAGACTGCAGGCCTGGGGAGGCAGCAGTTTCCCTACTGACCCTTCCAAGTGACAGCAGAAGCCCTTGCAATGGAGGGCAATGACTAATAGTGACCATCAGCACTCGCCCCAGTTGCCGGGGGCTCTATAGGAAAACATATGCTCAAATACTTTACTGTTCTGAGGCCCAGATGCTTAGCAGCTCTTTTGGGAGGAAACTGGCATTTACCTTGCATAACTGTTATGTTCTCCCTGTGATAATAGATCTCTACTTCTTGTAGTACAGATAAAATTATTTTTCAAGTTGAAAGAGTAACTACCTGTTTAAGACATGTGCCATTTTGTGACTAATAAAATCTATACCTGACATACATGTGCGGACATAAAAATGCTTAGGGCATTATAAAACTTGAAAAGTATAATTTCAATATTATACTTTTTGTTTTATTTTCAAACTCTGAAATCACTTTGACTTATTTTATATGGGATCTCACTTTCTAAAGCAGAGTTCTAAAGTCTAAAATGTGTATGTTTACAAGAAAGCATAAATTTAAAACAACCTAGGACTGGAACAGTATTCATATATATAGTGAAATGTTTTCTTCTTTTTTTATCCTGAAAAAAAATAAAATCATATCCAGATTAACACTCAATGTAGAAAATATTAAGCTGGAGAAAAATTTTATGCAGGCAAGTTATAAATCCCTGGAAATATTACTGTAGCAAACCACACTGACCTTTAGCTCTAGGATTGCAAATGGTAATGCTATAATAATTGTTGTATGTCCTTTTATTGTGTGACTCCTAGCTTCCCCAGCCTCCTAGGAAATGGGAAATGATGGCCTTTAGCAATCCTTTAAATTGAAGGTATAGGGATACCTTAAGATTATTCTCATTTATTTATAACCATGTAGTACTACTATTATTTATACCTTGCTAGCAGCACTTGGAATGCAGCTGTTCTTGTGGGTAGCTTTGTAATGCAAGGTGCTATGTGTTTTGAGCAAGAATTAAATCTGTGCAGATGATGATGATGCCATATAAATGCCTTCTTTTCATATTTTTGTGAATTAACACTACAGTCTCATAGAGGAGGATGCCATGCAGCATTCAGCAGTATCAAAGACAAGCAAGATTTAATGATGGAGATGGACATTTATATAGCTATAAATACTCAGTGTTGCAACAATTAATGTAAGATGAGAAATGACTGATCAGGAAATAAGGCTGAATGTTTGGTGTTTAAAGCATTCTCTAGCCAAAGTGTTTGGACAAGACCTTGGTTTCCGCCCACTGGCATAGTGTGGGGATGTATCCTTTACACTTTTCTGGAAAGGATTCTGGATGAAGTGGGCATGATAGCTGACTCGCACTACAAATTCTCCTGTTGAAATGATTTTCCAGATATTGGCACTGCTCAAGATCAAAAATGCAACAAAAGTTTGCTGAAGTCAATGAACTAAAAGAAAACTACAAGACCCTGGGATATGTTCTGTTTGGTTTTATAGCTTTTAAAAATATTTTTCATAAATGTTGCTAACAAATTTGAACCAGACAGATACTGAACTTAGTAAGCTTTTCTCCTTCTCTTGGGAGGAGGACATATATACAAGAGGCATAACCTCTTTCTTTATGTAGGGGTAAGATTAATGTATAACATGTATAAATGTATAAAGTGTATAATGTGTAAAATAAAACTATTGAGCTATTTTAGTACTTTTCCTGTCATGCATTCAGGATCCTCTAAAGTTGTCACCAGCTACTGTTTCATTTAATTCCCTAGCCTTCAGGGTAATGTAAGAAAATTGAAGAGATTAGAAGCTCTCTCTTTCCTGCTCAATGCATTTGTGTTGCAGTAAATTGGTACCAACCTTCAATCTCATGGTCAGGGCTCTCCAGGGTCCTTCCACTGATATGACAGAGCAGTCAGCTTGATAAATGGCGCACAACCCCTCTAGCGCAATGGAGAAAGCTTTCCTCCCTGCGTGTGCAGTTGTCTCTCCCACTCTGGAGGGAGAGGAAACAATTAGCTGTCTTATTGCACTAAGGAGTGCCACTATTCTGTTTTTGTTGTCTGTGTTAATTAGAAGATATATTTGTTTCCCCCTTGATTAATTATTTCATGGGCAGTAGCAAAGGCAGACTATGAACGGAACTGGAGGAAAGGCAGAATACTTAGCTTGGAAAATTATTAACTCTAGATAACGTTAAATAAAACATATTCACTAAAGAGGCAGCTCAGTAAAGTAGTTAAATATATGCTTAACTTCAGGTTTAGGAGCTACTGGTGATGAAGTAGGGGGACTGTGCAGTGTTACAATATGCCCTTACTTGATCACCTTGTTGAATTGCAGCTAATAGATACTGAATTAACACAGGCAGTAATGTAAGCACTGCATTAAAGTGCATTAACAAAACATTTAAGCAAATACTTCACTCCTATTCTGGTTCATTCTGGTTCAGCACCTTTCTAGCCCTCACTTCTCTGAACTGGGCATACTTAAACACTGAAAAGGGGCCATGTTGGTCCTTCACTGTGTGCAAAAATATAAAGGGAAGATGGAGGATAATGAAAGGCCCCTACAAGTCAGATCTTCAGATTCTTCTTTTACAAGAAAATTTGCCTTAAACAGACAGGCATGTATATGTTTGTGTACACACCCATATATTTCAAATTTGCTCATGCAGGCAGCTGATCTAAAAGGACATAATGTAAAATTTATAATTGATGGTTGTCTAGAGCATTTAAATAAACAAGCCAACAAGCCTTAAAGCATTATTGACAGGAGATAAACATGCAGAGGATCAATTTGCAGTGGGACAATAAATAGAGGATAATTTCCAGTAAATTATTTATTTATTTATTTATTTATTAAATCATACCTGTTGAAGATTGAGCAGTAGATGTCCTAAGTTTCATGCAGTTCCCTATTAAAATCTGTAACAATTTTACCCAAAATAACACACAGCATTAAATAATGCTATTAAGCAAGCTAAACATGCACTGAAATCAGCCATTTACTAAATAGTCTGTGAAAAGGAACTAAAAATATTTGGGAAGCATGCAACCGAGGGATAAGTATCAGCTTGTACTCAAATTGGGTACGCTGCAGATTTCAAAACGTATCAGGTGTTGCACACCACAGTCATGTTCTATATTCCTGCCTATTCTTAACCCACAGAAGAACTGACCCGCCATTTCACTTCAAACAGAGAATTGATCACTTTTCCCTATCTGTCCCTTTGTGCCTCCGGCAATGCACAGGACTGGGAGAACAGTGTGTGATACAGGACAAACAGTGAACAGTAGTTGCTGGTAAATCCAATGGGGTGAGGTAAGGACAAAAGGAACAATCTCATCTCTAAAACTCCTTGCCTTAGTGCATTTGCCAGAGCCTTAGGGCTAGATCTTCAAAGCAGTGTGTGCAGAGCCAGTTGCCCGTAGCCACTCTTAGGGAATACAGGTTGGTTTTCAAATTGCTGAGAATAGATTGTTGGTGCAAAACACATACCATGCAAGATACAAAAGGTGCTGGAGAAATCCTAGAACTGTGGTTGGAATTACAATTTATTTGTCTAAAAATGCATGTTACCTGTCCCAAGTTTACAAGGAAAGTGTGGTGGGTTGACTCCAGCAAACAACTGAGCACCCACACATCTGCAGATCAGGACACAATAGAAAGAAGGCAGGTGAGGTCATGGATCAAGTTAAAGACAGTTCAATAGGTGAAACAAAAGCTGTACATGCAAGCAAAACAAAGGAATTTGTTTACTACTTGCCTTGTGTAGTCAGGTGTCCAGCCACTCCCTGGAAAGCAGAGCCTGAGCACACATAACAGCTAATTGGGAAGACAAGCATCAAAACAGATGTCTTCCTTGTCTTTCCCCTTCCTTGAACTTTTGTTGCTGAACATGACAGATTATGGTATAAGGCATCACTTTGTCAGATCTGATCAGCTGTTGTGGCTGTGTCTTCTCTCAATTTCTTGACCTTCACAAGGCTGCTCAATCTGAAAACAGGGGGCAAAAAACAGAGGAGCTTGAAGGTGTTCAGGTATTTTGCAGCAGCAAATGACAAAACATTGGTGTATCAACACTGTTTTACCAAAAACGAAAATAAAGACCAGCACATTATGGGTTACTGTACAGAATATTAGATCTATCTCAGCCAGACACAGCACAGACAGCAAGAGAGCTGACACCCACCAATGAAGCCTCTCTCAATCAAGTTGTCACCAAAATGCGGAAAGACAGAAATGCTCTAACAACTTTTCAGTGTTAGAGGATCAGGGCATTATTTTATTCTGGCCAGGATGTGCAATAGAAATCATTCCATCCACACATGTCTGGGTGGTGCAGTGAAAATCATTCCATCACACATGGTTTGTTACCAGACTTTTCACATACCTATACAGACAAAACCCAAAGAAATTCTCATATCTTGGTCTTAAATTACACAATTCTTAGTATTCAATCTCCTATTGGTTATCGTTCCCTTCACCTTCAATGCAAACTTGGTCCTCATTCTTTGTTGTCTTATCAATCTTTTCCCAGCCCAGGTGTCTCTGAGCTGTCCAGAGGGTGATGTTTGGATAATGTTCATTGATGTTTATCTCCTGTGTATGTTCTGTCTACTCCCAATCTGTAGCTCATCAGGCCTCACCAGATGGACAGAGTCTTTTAAAGAGAAAGTTCAGTTCCTCTGCCCCTGAGCAAAGGAGAACAAACTCCTGAATAAAGTTACATTAAAAATTTTTATAAATTGTATCATTTCCAACAAAGTGAGCCCTTGTCCCTGGGACACATCCTTTCACAGATTATAGGAACCATCATTTGTGTGGACAAATCCAGTTCATCACCTGGTATATCTGATTACTTTTCATTTTTATTGAGGCAAATCAATCTCCTTGGCAACTTGCACTGATTATGACAACATTTATGACAACTTGCACTGATTATGACAACAACATCCTCTCTTCTGGCCTCTGTCAACAGCAGAGGCCATGCTGCCTCAGAAGTATGGGTCAGGAAAGGAGCTTGTTGTGTGAAGTGGTGACTTTCACGGGCAAGTACTTTTAGTCTGGCTTAGACCAAGGATTGAATCTTTTACATCTACTGACGAAGAATTTGACATCTTTTATAAACAGGCTTAATAAACATCAACTAACATGCTACTCAAGGAAAAGCAGTAGAAGATCCATGTCACTGATACTTACCTTATCTGTAATTCCCCTGTCAGCCCATAGAGACTTGGAGAGACCATTTGAGTATGTTTTTGACTGCAAATCATGATTGCATTTGATTTTTTCTCTGTATTTGGCCATGTTTGAAAATTCATAAAGCCTGTGACGTTACAGAATAAATAAAATATTTACATTATAAGAAAAAAATTGTATGTGAATAATGATCACTCATGCCTCTACTCAGATGTCTAAAGACCACTGCTCCTCATTGTTTCTAATACTGAGTTTGACAAACAGTGGGTGATTTGGGATTGGCAGTTCAAGAGAAGTCTAAAATTGGCCTAAGGATCACATGCACTGTCTTAACATCCTGAAGAGCATCCCTAAATTTCTTCTAAAACAAGATGCTGGTACGGAAACATATTACTGAACAAGCTTTTAATCTTTAAAGTATCACTGGTGACTTCATATTAATTGTTTTCTTAGTAATGACATAATGAAAATTTTGCTTACTGCTGTGGTTTGTCACTGCCCTTACACATCATGGCATTTAGCCTGTTCAACATTCACAGAGTAAACAAGCAACTCCTCTGAGTGCCATGAGGTCTTCTCAAGATATTTCATCAAACATTTATTTCCAATGGAGCCAGCTGATGCAAATGGACACTTATTCACTGTTGATCCTGAAATACAAGTTCCAGAAAAAATGATGGTAGATTGAGTAAAACATCCAGACTTGTAATCTAGCACGGCATATTTTTATTCTCCAGTGTCAGGTTACCATGGGTGTTTTATTCAATGCAGAATAGTTATTGCAGTTTTATACTACCTGTGTAATAACTCATGACCTGAGTAATAAGGAACTCATTAAACCTATTTCCTGCTTTTCCTTTACACATAGACCTCCCAACAGTTTAAGCCTACCTAATGAGTCCAAGTATTTTAAGGGATAGTGTTAAAATTACCTACCATTCTTTTGCATCTGAAATCACCCTTTTCTTTTCCTCCACTACATTGCTAGCGTAACTAGGAAACAATATATTAACCTAATTACATGTTATTTATTAGGCAGCAAGCAAATAAGTCATTCAAAAGCAAATCCCTGTAGTTATTCATAGAGCTGCTTTGGATGACAAAGATATAGTAAACCGAGCAATCTTTCATTGTATTTACTGCACACTCTTTGTACTAATGAACAATAACCGGGTTTACTTAAATAATGGCTTCTGTTCTGAGTTGTGGTAAATGTTATACAGACCATATTCATCAAAAGCACGTCAAAGCCATGGATGACCTTTATTTCTTTTGCTTGCACTTGAAAAATTTGGGTAGCTGGTGAACAGCAATGATTTAGAGGGCTTAATAAACATCATGTAAAATAATTAGTGCCTTTAAAAAAACAACATGCATAATGTACTAGTGGCAGCTCAGCCCCTGAGAAACAAACAATGAAGATGTTGGCAATTTATTTTTATAACCCTTACCTTTCAAACAGCGTATGCATTCTCTTTGCCTTCAGTTTGAGACAGGCTTTCTCTGTGTTCTTAAGCATGCATTAAATCTGCAGCTCAGTGGGAAGAAAACTTCCCTTTAACTTCACTCATCACTTGGAATTAATGAAGGCTATAAAGCAAAAAAAAGTATATTTGAATATGAATTCACAGAAAGAATGAAATAGGCAAAAAAAAAAAAAAGAGAAGAAGAGGGCTCTGGACTTTACTGTTTTAAATCAGGTTAGGTTTTATGCACTTTTTGGAGAAGTAACTGGAATACCTATCTTCTTCCTCTCACAAAGAAATCCTACACATGACATGAAAACACTCTCTTTCTGCTGCTGAATATTTATGCTTCGAAGAAGCTGACTCGGGACAAGACAGTATAAAAATATCCTTAAATGTGATGGCTGCATCATCTCCCAAGAACAGTGCTCAAATACTCTCTTATGATTCAGGTATTAGAGAACATGTTCTCCAACAGACCTGGCAGAATACTCTTCCTGAGCATTGGGTCAGAGCTCTAGCTGTCTTTAGTTGCTCCAGGTCTGACCTGGCAAAAATATACTGTCTATGGAGAAGACCTTTCATGTGGGACAGATAAAACACTGCAGTGAAATATGCAGGTGCTTAAGAGAGCCAAGCTTTGAGAGTCCTGGGCAGCCACAAGAGAAACATAAGAAAACTACTGGGGGGAAAATAATGGTTTCCATGGTTGCACAACACCTGTGTAAACACAGAGGACCTACATTTTGAAGTCAGCTACACCAATGCTAATTAATAAACTCTCAGATTCTTTTTGGAAATTAAATAGAGAACAGTATTTGACATAAGTAACATTTGCTGACCCAGCCTAAAATAAGGACTCTCACCAGTCTGATACCTAGGTTTTCTAATTTGAGAACTAGAAAGATGTACTTCTTTCATCCTAATTCTCCTTACACATTCTTAAAAGAAGAATTCTCTGATGCCCATTAGCAAAAGAAAGATCCAACTCATTTTTCAATGAGCCTTCATCTAACTTATTAAAACCAACATTAGGTTTTAATTTTTAGAAGAGTTGTGTAAAAATAACAAGCTAACACTGCAAAAGGAGTGTCCTGTAAATGCAGTCCAGTAAACTCAGTCTAAGAAGTTTATTTCTTACCTTTCTCTTGTCATTTGAGACTCAAATTGAGTAAATCAAATTAATTTATAATAGTAAGTACAAGTTTCTATGTCTAATTATTTTAGAAACGTATACGTATTTTTATAGAATAGGACAAATAATAAAATTATAAAATGGCTTGCGTTAGAAGGAACCTTAAAGATCATATAGTCCCTGCTGTGGACAGGGATACCACTAATTTGATCAGGCTGCTCAGGACCCCATACAACCTGGCCTTGAACAATTCCAGGGATGGGGGCAGTGCCTCTGCCTTCTCCCTGTGCATAGTTACCATTTACCACTTGTGTTCATCAGTGTGGTTGGCCTTCCTGTTATGGCTGACATACCTGCAGAATTCTTTATTATTAATCTTGTCAAAATAATCTTCAGCCCTGCTTTGGCCCTCCTCACCCCATCCCAACACAACTTGACTGTGTCCCTATATTTTTCCCAGGTTACCTCCCCCTACTTACACTGACTGTGCATTTGCTTCTTATGCTTAAGTCTGACCAGCAGCTCTTGATTCATCCATATCAGTCTCTTGACATCCTTTGCTCTCATCCTACACATGAGAATCGAGAGCTGTTGTGGCCTATGAAAAGTGTCCTTAATGATCTGCCAGCTCTGTTCTGCTTTCCTGTTCCAGAAGTTTCCCAGAAAGCCCTATAGATTAACTCCTCCTCCTAAAATTCAGGGTCCTGGTCCATATTCCTCAGGTTTGCAAACTCTACCCATGCATGACCACTGCAGCTCAGGCTGCCTCTTTATGTCCCCAGCTGGTTTGCTTACCAGCAGACTCATTGATGATACTCACTTGTTGGTGATAATCAGGTCCAGTATCACGTCACCCCTGTGGCAGAGCTGTCTATTACCCCAATGAAGATTGCATTGGGGTAAATTCTCTTTTTAAGGCCTCAAAATCTTGCTTGATGAGATTCTTAAAAGAACTTATTGTTTATTGTTGTACCCTGAGTTAGATGCAAAGGAGAAATATGGACAAAATATTCTCAAGAGATCAAACAACAAAAAACTTTACTGACAACCTTCAGAAAATCAGAGAATGCTGGCGAAAGTATAGAGCAGCATTCAATCAGCATAAAACATTTCACAAAGGATTAACTTAGCACAGTCAACTTAGCAAATTCCAAGCCCATCTGATTTTAAGTTACTCAAAACTACAGGAAGAGGGACTTATAAGAAGAAGCAGAAAGAGAAAGACAGAAAAGATGTAGAAAAGAAACAATATAGCTGCCAGTCCTGGTTCCAGTGGTGTTCAGCTGATAGAATTTCCAAGAGGAGGAAGGGCCAGGGCGTGTGCTTGCCTCAGGCTTTGGTTTAAATACCCTTTGGCCTTCCCGGGCCCTTTCCCCAGGTGGGACTTGTGGTCATTTGGCCACGGCAGGGCCAGCCTGGGGCTCCAGGGCTGCCATGAGCGCGGCCCGGCGGGCCAGGGAGCGGCGGCCCCGCGGGGCTGGGACACGGCCCGGGCTGGGCTGTGCGGGCGGGGCCTCGCCTCAGCCGGGCCGGGCCCGACTGCCCTGCGGGGCACACCCAATGCTTCTGTCACATTCTGTAACCCAGACTGCACAACCATCCAACTCTATGATCAGAGAGAAAGAAGAGTAAAAAGTTGATTAATACAATGTCACTGACTGCAGTTTAACACAGAAGTTTGGGCTGACATGCTTTCAGCTTTTTGGTAGTGGGAAATATCTCACTGGTGAAGACTGTGTCACCAGAACTGGTGACATAAAGTGCAATTACTCCATACAATAATCACATTAACATGATATGCTAGTCATCTCTAAGTAACCTGTAGTCATCTATATCATTTCTTGTGTCACCTTTAAAA
This sequence comes from Dicaeum eximium, assembly GCA_013396995.1. Taxonomy (NCBI): domain Eukaryota; kingdom Metazoa; phylum Chordata; class Aves; order Passeriformes; family Dicaeidae; genus Dicaeum; species Dicaeum eximium. Next base: position 275,036 of record VWZP01001140.1, read on the forward strand.
AAGAACTTGTCTTGACTTTGTCTGAAATACTTGCCATCTCAGTCTGCTAATGTTGCAGAGGCTGTACGCATCAGCGCTGTGCTTGGAAGAGAGTTGCTCTCCTCTGAGATTCCAAACATGTAAACAAGATATACAGTCCAACAGTGTCTCGCCCTACAAGCTAAAGTAATTTCATTCACCCCTTAAATTTCAGGGTAGTCTTTCATCTAGGTCAAGAGTAATAAATTATGCTATACAAATATGTTTGCCTTCATTTCTTCGTACCAGTAATTAGGGCCAAAAAATACCCCCACCCCTCTCCCTCCTGACCTAATAAATATAAAATTGAGGTGAATTCACTCAGACAGAAAGTGTTAGCTGGACTAACAGTTTGCCAGCTAGATGAACTATACCATGTTCTCTGTATTTAACATACATGCTCCATTTCAACTGTGTTATAGTAAAATGTTATCTGAAGTCATGTAATACCCCTGATTTGTCCTTCTCCAAGTCAGCTTGGAAGTTAGGCAGCTGCAATATAAACTGCTATATTTGACATTTTATATACATGAGAAATGGATCATCATTAGAGGAAAACCTAAAAGCAGTGCAAAGCCTCATTCACCTCTCACCCTGTAGAAGGGGTATGTTCTCAAGAGTAAGGGTGAGTGCACCCCACAGGACACAAAGGAAGCCTATACCATGATAAATGGCAGGGAAGACAGGCCATTGGTATTCAGCATCATGGATGATTAATGCTTGTGAACACAAAGAGTTACCACTAGGTCCCCAGCACAATGAGAAAAGTGCCTGCATTGTTTCAACATGTGAAAAACATATAGGCACAGTTATTGACAATGCACAATGAGACACATATACCACCTAAACCCATATGAAGTTTTTTAGAGGTGTAAATGCTCAGAAAAAGCATTGCTTATGAGCTAAAGAATATAGTAAATACATCAGTACTAACTTATTTCTTCCTGCTAACATATACAATAACTCCATCATCATGTTCCCAGTAATTCTCCATTGAAACAGTGAATAAATAACTCTGACAAATGCTGCCATCATGTAATTGGTAAAATGAGTTTTGATGGGGCTGAGGTTCTGAGAGTGATTTCTAGCTGGAGTAGATTAAGAATAAATCATGGAAGCTATTCCAGATTTAACTCTGACATCACTGAAACAGGAGTCTGACATGATTTTTGTGGACAATTGTTGGAACAAAACAGCAAAAATAAGAAATTTCATCAAAGCTTGACCAAGAGATAAAACGTTGTAGATCAGATGCAAAGCATCTTAAAAGGTACTTTAGAAATAATAAAAGTACAAACTGCCACCTGAAATTAGACCTACAAAAGGTCTTGTTAGTTATTGCTTTCATTTGTTCTGCCAGGTTTTAAAGGATGTTCAGAAATAAAGGGTTGGGATAAGCTTATGCTCTCAGGGACAATCAGGACAGCTTCTTCTTTCTAAGTTCAGCTCTGCTGTGATACTGTTTGTACTCAAGGAACTTTGAGCTGAAAACCTGACATTCTTGTCTCTTTACAGATCTGTTGCCTTGCTGACTGCATTTTTATCCACTTGGCTGGATTGAGAGGCAAGTACATTTCTGTAGAAGTAATCCAGCAAGTGTTTGATATAATAAGTTCAAGGCTCCTTTTGTCATAAAGTAAGATGCAACAAAAATCCTACAAACATCCTAATTCTGTCCCAAATTAAGCACTACAAACATGGATAATACTTGTGAAATTTACAAAAGATTGTCACCGTTTGCATTATACTTTGTGCTCAGCAAAGGATGGTGAAATTGCTTATTCATTTCAAAAACTAAGCAGCAGGTACTATGGTTTACAGTGACTTTTTTCCCAAAAGTAACACTAGATCAGAATTCAGGACATCTCTTCAGGTTTTTTGCCTTAGGATTACTTTATTTTCTAGAAGCCTATTTTCCCTCTCTCTACTAAAGTGCTTTTAATAACTTTTTTAACATCCAATACTGACTACTGAAAGTTACAGGGAACAGAATAAAGAGATGCAAGGTCATTGTCCTTTTATCTTTCTTTTTTTTTTTAATTTAAATTTAATTTTTTTAATTTTTTACTTTTATTTTTGCTTCCTTTAAAAATACTGTAAAATAGATCCTTGTGAAAGCAGGGAGCGGAAGGGAGAGAATAACTGAATGCTAACTGTAGTGTCTGTGATGGTTCTATTCCCAAGGGGACAGTTCAGAATAAAATACAGATTCATATTTAGTCATCTGCTGGGTCCGTCTGACATATGAATGCGAAAACCATTCTGTGGACAAGTTCTTAATCACCCAGGCACAAATGAGCCCTGATTAGGTGAATGTGGAGATGCAATGCTTTTTAAAACACAAGAGATTTTACACATCTGTATTGTCAACGTTCTGTTATCCTGAATAAACAGCCAGATACCAAAGTTGAGAAAAAGTGTCTGAATAAACAGAAATATGACATAGAACATATATATAAATCAGAGGGAATGACAAGGAAGATGTAAAGGCTGTAAGAAAATTAGTGACAGCTGGTTGTGGAACACAGATTCCTGAGCTAGTGACCAAACAAACAGATGAGTACACAGGACAGATTGGCTGAACTTGAGTATATCCTCCTTCATATCAGACTGGCTTAGAGCCAGCCAAGCATCTTTGACCCACAGCTGACCTTCTCAGATATTTAATCTACAAATGCTGAAAAACTGACCGGAGCAACCAAATGACAAAAGACAGGGAAGAAAAAGATGTTAGCAGCATGTGCATTAACCACTGTGAGTTACTGATGACCAGCCCATGCACTAAACCAATGCAATCAAGCATCTAAGTAGAAAAAGGTACATTTACATATCTCAATTTAAGTGTTGTTTCATTAAAGAAAAAGAACTTTAAAAAACCCACAAAGATGGAAGATGTATATGCAGTATAGAAAGTTTGTTTGCATCTTGTTATTCCTATAACAGTGCTCCTATCTTTTGGTTTCTTAAGTTTTCCATGGTTCTCAAATTCATTTCTTCAGTATCTGCTGCATGATCTCAGACAGCTATTCATAGATATAATCAATCTATAGTCTGACATTATTAGCGTGTTTGCACTAATACAGTGAAAAAATTGAGTGTAAGTTATTGTTTATGTACAGAAGAAATAATGAGAATACACTGCGAGGATATAAGCCACTACAACTGGTTGAGCAGTATGAAAGGAAGATGGAATTGTACCATTCATTTGCCAAGGTGGCAGTGATGAACACTCAGAAAAGCAGTTTCTGAAGCTGTCTTTGAACATGCCTTTTTTTTCCCTTACGCTTACTCTACTACCTCTCCAATACCCAGATGAAAATTGTTCATTGGAAAATAATCACCTGGGTGTGCTGGCTGGCCTGGTGTAGTTGTGAGGAGATGATAAGCAAACACAGAGCTAAGGGATTTACTGGCCTTTAGATAGAACTTCTAATCAGGGAAGAGATAGTTAAGGAGCCTGGTGCTAAAAGTCAAAGTTCTACATCTACAGCATTTGCTGTTGTTGCATTCTGCCCACTGAGAGGAGCCAGTACATCTCCTGGTTACTCCAGGACCCTGTCCCCACAATCTCTTCAACAGAAGCCTGCAAGAAGCTGTAAGTCGGGCAACAATCAGGAAGAGAAGTTCTGAAAATAGAATGAAAATAGTTTGGAACTCTGGATTTCCACTGTGAAATTTAGACCACATCCAAGTTTTGAAATCACAGAGCTGTAATCATCTGGGAGGCAACTGATAGAGATGAGTGTGTCAGAAACACAGTGGCGAAAATGTAGAGAGGGTACCACATAGACAGAGGACAAGACTACCTGGAGAGCTTTGTTTTTAAAACATCACTTGAGGACCAGAAAGAAAGGAACTGAGGAAAAAAAGTGAATGGATCAAGTCCTTAAATACTGCTTTTGAAGGGCTTTAAGCCTCTTAAATATCTATGAAACTAAGAGATGAGTGAGTACAAATCAACCACCAAAGCCACTTTAGAGCAGAAGCATTTTTATTGTCATTCTTATTAGTGCTAATCATTGTGAAAGGGAAAGGAAAAAATCAACAGCAAAACAAACAAAAAACTGTTACTGATTTGAAGCTGGTTCAGGCCAATTGTACCTGTCTTCCTCCACTCGTAGTGCTGCAAAAGGGAAAGGATTTACTGGCTAGACCCTTCAGGACCTCTTTCTGCTTCACATACAGCTTAACCTTTCTTGGGGGTAGAAACCGGTCAGGAAAGGATAAGTTGGACAGGCACCAACTTGGCTGCTTTCTCTGCTTAGGTTGGATGCCTCTCATTCTGATTCTCAGATACTTCAAATTCAGAGGAAAGATCTTTTCTAAAGTAAACTCTTTTCTTCCTCCCCTTCCCACTTCTACCTACGTATTTCTCTGTGATCAGTCAAGGACAGAAAATAAGGACTTTGCATTTTGAACACAAGGATGCAAGAAAAAGAAAAGAAAAGCAGCAGAATAATATCTAAGTGTTGGAGTTAGAGTTTATTTTTACCTGTTTGTTGTTAATGATTTATTCTAATGTACCCCCATGTTTGCCAAAAGTTAGTTTTTCCCTGCGTTGTATCCTCCCCTGAGTCCTCCCTGTATGGCATTCCCCTCCCTTTATTCCAGTCCCTTCCATGCCAATCACTGTAACCCTGCCTTCCTCCCTTGCCAATCATTGAAACCCTGCCTCTCCTTCCAGAACCTTCCCTGTCACTGCCAGCGTGGGCCAATCCATGAGTGTTACTCCTACTTGGAAATCCCCTAACCCACAATGCCCCATTGGTCCACATGACTTCACCTCTCCTCCTGCCTGCTCCAACTGGTTCCAAGCCACTGATGTAATCCTCTCACTCCACCCCTTCTGCTTCCTCAGTGGTTCAATGTTTGTATCCACCCCCTGAATTGGTGCACACCAATACTCAGGGCTCTTCTGTTCCTGGCCCCTTGTGCTGGAATACACCCTCCCCGGCTGGAACCCCACAACAGAGAGCTTCCTCCTTACTCCTTTACCCAATCCCTGTCGCAGCAGACACCAACCACCATAGAGCAGCAGCTCTTCAGGTTCAGCTGTGGGCAGAACCCAAGCCCCAGCTGTTCCCCGCTCCTGGCACGGCACCGGAGTGTCCAGAGAGCTACCCTGGGCTCCGGTGGGCTGCATCATGTAAGCGCTTAACTGTACCCCCAGAAGTTTTTATTCTGTTTTGCCCTAAATGAAATTCTAAATTCTTGTAAGACTGTATGTTATGACTTAATGCTACTTATTTTAGTTGAAGATAAATTTTGTATTATTGGTGTGGGCAGACCTGTTAGAGAGAAAACAGGAGAAATTTGACCTAGAACCCAAGAGCAAAATGGCACAAGAACGTTAGAAAGATAAATATGGAAATTAGAAGAAAAGGAAGACCTTGCAATTTGAGATGGAAAACCACTAGATATCTGTGTTATACAGAGCAAATGCAGCACCGTTAGCATAAGAGTGAAAACAAGACTGCAGGAGTGAAGTCTCCTACATCTCAGATATTTGGGAATCCTTGGGATTGACCTGCAATATAAGAAAGTTCACTTCTGTGTAAAATTGAGACACCTCAGCACCTTCTTCGTGTAGGGTTGGAAGGGAAACATAACATTAGAACACCCAGTTCTGTGTTTGTGGCTATAAATTTGCTTCTATATATATTTATAGTCTTTGTACTTTACATGTCCATCTCCTTGATGCCTTTAGTTCTTTGAATCAATGATGAAAAAGTTCCAAGAGAGTAAGTCTCAAGTAATTTTATAATTCATATTCATTAAAAGACTTATGACAGAAAAACTGTCTTTATATGGTACTCAGTGGAACAAGTTAGACAGGAATTATTGTAAAAAAAATGTTTAATTTCTCCAGTGCTGAATAAACATTACTGTAATGCTGCTCATGTTTTCAGAAGCTGAACTCCCTTCCTCCCTATAATTCTATTCCTGGATGGCTATAATGCAGTAATTTTCAAATATAGCAAATTATATCACAGGTTTTGAAACATGAAATAGTCCAAATGAGACTAGGAATCCAAGGCAGGTTGTCACTGAGGTCAATATAGACAGTCCTACTCAGCTGTGAATAAAACCCTTGGGAAAGATCACTGTATTAATTTCCATTCATATTGTAGCCTAAGGAAAGAATCCAAATCTGCAGAGGAAAAATGCTAAATGTCTTCATCTTTAGGGTTTTCTAATTCCCAGGTATTTTCAACTACTTTTTTCACAAAATGTCTCCAGCTCTATTTGTTTAGTCTTGGAGGTCGCTGATTCTTGGTTTGTCCATCTCGCATAGTTCTTGAACTACGCTTGAGAAGCATTAGAGATAGTAGGTAATTAGGGAGATAGTGAGTTTGTGCATCAATTCAGTTTTCTCAGATTCACATAGCTCTGCACAGACATGATTCTGAGATTGTGGAAGACACTTCAGCGGAGTGTCATTGCAAGCTCTCCATACACTGTTCCTCCCTTCCTGCCACACTGAGTACTCTCTGAAGAACTCACGGAGTATTTGTTCTACACAAGGCTCAATATAATTCAGACAGCCTTTACAGAGTTACAGCTACAGGCCACCCATCTTGTTTCAAGTGCTTTTCCTGAACATTTGGGGTCCAAAAGTTTTGAACCCCACTGATTAAAGAGCTCTCTGTGGCTTTTTGCTAAAGTGCACCAGAGAAGCAAATACCTTTTGTTCAAAAAATTGTGAATATTCTTGATATTTGTTTTTTTTTACCAGTAACTGTCAGAACAGTGTCATTGTATCTGACCCTTAAAAAGCCAGGCTGAACACTGCCAAATAAGAATGATCAGGAAAAATATTCATTATGACATGGGAGAGGGAAGAAGGGTGAACATAACTACTTTATGATATAAAGTGGTCAGCAAAAGACTGCCAGTAAAAAGATGTTCCTCTTTTACAAGCTTTTCAAATTTTGAAGATTATGCAGAGAGAAGTATGGGGGTAAAGGCTTCTAGGTAGTTTTGAAAAGTTCAGTCAAATGGATGAACAGATCACTGGGACGCCCCAGCTATTATGCAGCAGTCTGGTACAAACAATCAGGGAAGAAACATTTATCTTGCCAGTGGCTGAATTCACCATAAAAATATGTCCAATTCTTTGTACTGCACTAATTTAGACTACTTCCACCTTTAGAGTTTTGAAATAATACTGTTAAATCATTGAAATTACACCTTGCTTTACCTCTTACAAATTAATTTATTTGTTTAATTATGAATCAGGAAAAGTTTGTTTCCTGAAAGAAACTATCTTTTACTTTCTATATATATGATATAATAGAAGTGCAAAAATGAAATAATTTAGCTTTTTGAGGAATAGGTGAGTATAAAATTGGGACTTATTCAAGGTGAATCACTTGGTAAAAACAAGGCATTAAATGAAATGTGAATATGAGCATCCCTAAGGTGTTTTGGTTTTTTTTTTTTTCTTATATTACTAAGATATGACTATCTGAACCAGACAAAAGCAGAAGTAAAGACTACTCAAATGCCTGAGTGGAAGTGAAACCCAAGACATGAAATTAAGGCAGTTACCTATCTTGTCAATTACATCACCACAGATCTCACAGCAGAGCTAAAAAAGCCAGGATCTGGTGAAAAGCTCATCTAATCTAGCATCCAAACTCTGTTTTCTAATCCATTCCCATCTAAACTTTAGTCTTTAGAAGACCAAATCTTCCAGCCAGAAAATTAACAAAACAGGAAATTAACAAAAAATATCTACTTTTTGTCACCTGTCTGATGTAAAAACATAATTTTGTATATTAATTAAAATTACATGTTCAAAGAAATATTAAAGGCCTCTGATTTATGGACTAGTTGTCTTGTAATGCAAGATGGAAATCCTACCAGATACAGTAGGAATACTAAAAGTTAAAAATCATAAAGATAAAGAATTCAATTTGAAGATTATCATAACCTAATGTACACACATAATGTTCAAAGGTCATGTCTGTATGTCTATAAGAAATGTCTGCATATAGAACATGAATAAATAACTCACCCTGGCCTCAAGAGACACAAGGATTAAAATCAGTTAATATAAAGGTTTGTTCTTGCTGTTGTTTTAGACAAAGCAATAAATATACTACCTTGCTGGATCTTTAGATTAGGTTTTCTTTACATCTTTAAAGGTAGTTTAAAGCTCTCACCTTCTGTGTGTATCATTGTATCACCTGCAGCAAAGTTCTTCCATATCAGCATTTTATGGACTACTAAAATAGGTTGTGCAATATTTTGTAGTGTAGACCGTTCCCAGACATTCTGGTAGTCAGGTGCCCAGTGAAAAGTTCTTGACATGAACAGAAAGGATGAAGCAAAAAAACCCAAAGCCATCAGCAAATAAAGGTGGATACATTCAGATAACTGTATTATCTTTTCTAGAGAAATCACTGATTAAATAATAACTAAGCTCAAGAACTGAGTCGAAAGTCATAGCTAAAATTGTTCTGGATTGTTTCTAAGAAAGCACCATTTCAGATTCTTATGGAAAGAACATGAGCAAAATGAGGGAAACACTTTCAAACTTGGGGATGTGACACATTAGAATTCCAAAGAAGACACTGATTAGTATTAGAAATGAGATTTCATTTGCAGATCTCATGTAAAATTAATTTACATAATTCTCTTAGTTCCTGTCTACATACAGAGATTTTTTTTTCTCATTATCTGCTTTATTACCATATTTGAATTCTCCTGTACAGTGTCTGGGAGAAAAGATGAGGGATAGGCATTTTACTATTACTCAAAGAAAAAGGCACTTTCAAATCTCAAACCATTGGTCGCACGAACTGAAGAAGAGTTCCCTCTAAAAATGTTAGCATGTCACAAAAAAAGGGGACAAAGTATTAACTATTCCATTGAATAATCAATTTGAGTGGAATTACTGCTAAAGTTATGTAGTTATGTTGAGATACAATATTTAAAGTGCTTGTTATGCAATGAGATTTTCCATTCAAAGTTCAAAATTCCGTTTGACACATTCTCCTAATAGCATATTTAGAAGCCACAGACAGCGATAATGCCATCAGCAGTGACCCATTAGCTCCACATCAACAAGCAAATTCAGCACAGTCACTTGTACAAATACACCTGAGTCCTTCCACTTAAGTATCAGGAAATGTCTGACTGCTTAGCTAGCAAGATTTAATAAGATTACAACCCAAGGAAGTGTGGCTACAGGCTGTTGTCAAATTCACTCTAACTCATATTCATAATGTCTTCTGATCTATCTCTAGGCTCATGATATGCATAGGGAAAAAACCCCAACACACGGATTTTATTTTCTGCCAGCTTTATAACTAAAGAAGAAGAATCAAGATCTTAGGAATTTATGCCACTGCTTCATCAGTTTGGGGGGGCAAGGGGGAGAAAGAAGCCATATGTAATCCATATCATATATAGGTTATATGAGTGAGATCCTTACCTTAAGAGGAATTTTAACATCTTTGGCAAACCATCCCTGTCCCATTCTCTAGGGTAGCAATGTGTTATCAATGGGCAAACAGACTTCTAAGTAAGCTAAATATGAGCATGAGCATGGCTTTCTTCTGTCAAGTCCTTTTATTTTCACTTCACTTTGGAAGAAATACATGAAATTGGAACAACTTGGCTGAATTATGCTGTTTAAACACATATTTTCTTAGAGGGAAGTCACAAAAAATTTGTGTAGTATGGTCATATAATATTTGCTATATCTGAGAATGCATTAACTGGAGTTCTCAAAACAGTAAATAAGCCACAATCTGAAGAACTGAAATCTCAGAAGTTTTGGAGACAAGGGTCACTCAAAGCAGCAGTAGTTTCCAAGAAGTTACTTGGATTATCTGTTTCTCTCTGAACCTTTATTATCACCAAAGTATACACAACTATATGCATATTTATATATTTATGTGATATTCAAGATTCAAAATACAAGATGGATGGAGGAAGTGGGAGAATGCATGTCTGTTAGTTTAAATTTTTTCTGGTGGTCCTCAGCTAAATCACATGAGAAGCAATTAAATACAGGGAGGTGGACTGACAAGATGACAAATGCACTCGTTGCCTACATTTCAGAGTACTTAAATTTTATCCACATGAGTTTCTAACCTCATAAAAGAGACTAAACCCAGAATGCTTTGTTATTGCTGCCTACAGTGGAGTTACACACAGGCATGAAATTTTAAATCTTCAGAAATAAGTTGGACTTGGAAATTCTAGGAGAGACATTTTCATTGATAAAAGTTTAATTAGTGCTCACTTTCATGGTCACCTGAGCCTATGTGATTACTCGGGAATCTAACACATTTTGAAAGCTCCAGCCATATGTATGATGTGATTTCAGGATATGTTTCTTGTCGAGAAGGTAAGAAAATCAGGCACATCCTGTAGGATGTATAAATATCTCTTAAACCTATACATACTCCAGGTCATTATTTCTGTGACTCCAGAGAGCCACACAAAACCTTTGCTGAGAAAGTGAAGAGTGGCCATCACAACCATGGAAATTGGCCACAATTAGAAGCAGAAAGCAAACAGATTTAGATACTGATTCAGCAACTTGACGACATCTGACAGCAGGCATTCCTGTGAACCCCAAATGGATTTTGGAAGCATCCACAACTGAATCGAAATGTTTCCTCTGGTGTGGCAACATTTCTCAACACAAAAGGTGCCAACTTAACTTTTTTGGTAGAAAAAGAATAAATTGTGTTTAGTGTGCAAATCTCCATGACTCTTGTGCAAAGGGCAACACTGATGCCCCAAACATTCTGCAAATGTCTGATTTCAAGACCATCTAGCATTTCCCCTAGTTTTTGGAAGATACCTATCTGTCCTAGACACAGTTGAAATTCCCAGTCAAATGAATATGCCTTTTCAGTGAGTTAGGTGGAAAAAACCCAACTTAATTATTTTCCTAGATACCTGAGGAAAATAAGCACATTGTTATCTATCTGGCCTGTCTTCAAGGTAGTCTTTCCTTGAATAAGTTTTTAAAAATACGAAGCAGTTCTACAGAAGAGAAGAAGTTTTCTGAGACAAAATATCACATACTGATATTCCCTGAGAGCCTCAGAATGCCAATATCCTTTACATAAAGTACTGCATAGATAAAAAAAAAAATTTCTACAAATTTATTATAAGTGGCTCCATGTGTAAGTTTTACGGCCAAGCATTGAGTAAATTACGCTCTCTTTTTTCATGCAATGCAATATTGTTGATTCCCTTTGACGTTTATACTTCCACTAAGGGCAAAGCGTGATAGTGAGAGGGAAAGAGGGTTTTGCTGCTGCATGTGGGAGGAGGATTCCTGCCTTTGTCAAGCTGGCAGCCTTGCCTTTCCGCACACGCTCTGTACCACTGACATTCAGCGGCTGCAGGAACAGATAGATCATCTGAAGAAGCTGAAACAAATATTTGATTTGGATGATTATCGTGCAGGTGTCTCATCATCACCATGATGCTTGGAATTACTAATTATTTTCCTTCTTTTATTCATATCTTGCTATGAATACATATATTATGTCATAGGTAATTCAGTTTATTTTTATCAATATGACCCCTTGACCACTCTTTCAAGGAGAGCCCACTAATGGGAGATACCCTGTGGTGGAGGAGAGAAGGAATTCTAGGGGTGATCCTAACAGAAGAATTAGTTAATCTCGTTTCCAATAATTGCTTTCCCTCTAATACTACTTAGTAATCATAATGGGGTATCTCTCAGGTTTTTTTCAGCCCATTTCAGTGAGCCTTATACCCACACATGTCTAGCTTTATCAGCTCCTGAAGCTGTGCACAAACATATAAATCAGGTGGTAGCACAGGTATTGTTATTTTTTAAAGCTGTTAATAATATAGATTGTATTGTTTATTTGTCCACAACGTTGTCTGGATGGGATGGTATCACTAAGATCTTGCCTGACCCTTCATGCAGTCAAAGAGAGTGCGATTTTGTGTACAGATAATGAAGGTAATTTTTCCTCACAATACTCCCCACCACAATCTGCTTTTCTTTAAGTAACACTAGAGGTGGGATAGGCACCTTAAAAAAAATACTTTAATGGTATTCAAGCAGCTAACCATGTATGATTTATTGGATTGGTTTCTGTAAAAATAAGGGAGTTTTGTTTATTTATGGAATGTCTGAGTGCAAATGGAGATAGAAAAGCAAACTGTTAACATCTCACCTCATTAAAAAATCAAGTTAAATTTCAAATGACAGAAACAAATTGTGCCAAATCAGTCTTTCCCATTAGAAAAAATACACTATTCCATTGAAGAGTGATGAAGGAGACAAGGTTTCACACTGATGGAAATTAAAATATCTTCTTACATTAATTCTTGATATTTCCTCGGTAATATTCTGTTCTAGAAAGATCCTTGTTCTTCTGTTTTTCAGCTTAGAACAAAACCAGTTTTGATATTGGAAGAGTCCCCACAGGAAGGAAGTTGTGTTTTTTCAGTCACTACTGAAAATTACATTTGTGAGAATGCAATACTGTTCATATTTCTGTGGATGTCTCTGTAAAAGTTGCACAGGCAGAATTTTTCTACAGAGTAGTGACACATTATGTGATTATGCCTCTGTGTATAATTAAGTGGTTACAGTATAGACATATTACTGGTTTTCTAATGTCAGCAGCAGAAGCCTCTTTGCCAGGAATTGAGAGTGTTTCCTTTAAAGTGCTTCCCTTTAGCAATTAAAAAAAGTGCCATACACGACTCTGTATTGAGATTTTACGTGAGCTCCAATTGGGTATTTGAGAGATATCAGAATTACAAGATAAGCTGTGGCTTCCCAGCAGCCCATTATGTGCTTAGGCAGCATACAAGATTTTGTGTTCAATTTGTCATGAATATGGGCATGATACAGGCAAGAACACCCTTTATAGGCCTCAGCAGAGGAAAAGCAGGCAACTCTTTCTTTCTGAGCAGGCACCAAGTGTCAAGCAAGAGACAAGGGTGCTTGGGGCATGCCCTTCCCTATTTACAGGCTGCACTTGGTGTTCTCAGCTATTGTTCCCACTGCTGTGAACCCTCAGCACTTCACTTTCTGTCATTGTCACCCTGTCAGAGTGACTCCTGAAATGCTGCCTCTTCTCTGACCCTTGTGCTACTGCTCCTGCAAGACAGCCAGAACTGTGGCCAGTGAAGGAGGTAGAGGAGCAACAAGTCTGAATTGAAGTGTTGCGACTATGTGTAAAAAAAGGCGGTATTTCTTTCTGCAACAGAGGACAAGGAGCAGACTAGTTAGCTTCTCCTCAGGAAAAGGGACCAAGAACACATGTATTTGTGCCTCTCTGGGACTCAGCCTCCAGGCTCTACTTTTCTGATCAAAGATATTGGGGCCTGCAGGGAAGTGGCAGCATCATAACTGTGGAATACAGTCTTAATGAGGTAACTTGAAGGCACTCTGCTATACAGAAAAAAAATCAAGCAATGGTTTACCTTTCCATCTAAGCTAGAGTAGGATGTTTAGCAGCTTCTGAAGCCTTGCAAATTTAGCAGCAGCTGCAGGAAACAGCTCAGTCTGATGCTAAAATAATGCAGAAATAATAATGCTGGCATAGTTAAAAGGCAATCAGTTCCTCCCTTAAGGTTATATTTAGATGCAACTTAGACACACCAGATCTGGCTTGAAAGGACACTCAGGATTAAAGTGTATTTGTTGACTGAGTCACAAAAGGCAATCAATAATGGAAGTCAGTAGTAAAAAAGAAATAGCATGCTGCCATTTGGAATAATGATTCAAGGTGGGCATGGATGAGACTCAATTCCATCATTTTAAGCATGGAAATGTCCATTTGGCTAGGGAACTCCTCTTCATGGACTTCAAGGTAGTAGACACTAGAAGGCATGACACGCCGCCCAGTGTCCAGCTAGCTCTCAGGGCAGCGGCCGAGTGTGGCCGGACATGCTCAGGCTCCAGGCAGGGCTTCACAGGTGACCGGTACCGCCTGCGCCCCTCTACAGGAAACGCAGGACGGCGAGGCTGCTGGTGTCGAGGAGCGGTGCGTCTCGTGAGGGAGAAAGGGAAGAGCCACTTTGAGGGTTGAAGCAGGAAGGGTTTATTGTGGGTAGGAAACAGGAGATGGGGTTCCACAAAGTGACCAAGAGTAAATGGCGAACACAAGCTTTTAAAGGGGGGAGTGAACACAAGGCGGGGACAGATACAACCCAATAAGAACCAAGTGTGGGAGGAGCAGGGGGTAGTAACATAACACACGATTGGACGGGAAGATGGGGTGATTCACACAAACCAATGGGGGAAAGGGATGTACATAATAGACAGGGAAGGTTCTGGAAAAGGGGTAAGGGCGAGGGGTGGATTGACAACTGAAGAGGTAGGTATAAGGAGGGATTACAAACCAAATATGGGGATAGGAGGGTTTTAGGGCAAACCATCTGGGAATTCACAGAAGGGGAACTTTTAGGGCAAACCATTAATAATGGTAAAAACTCGCGCCGCAACATCTCCCCCTTTCTTTTAAATTAAAACAAAAAGAAGGGGGTAAACTTACAACATTAAAGGGGTGTCTCACCCCACCAGGGGTGAGTGGATTGAGGGGTAGGAGAAGAGGGAATGGGAGAGGAAAAAACGCGTAACACCAGTCTTTTGAGAATGGTGAAAACGAGTAAGAGTCCCAACACAACGAGGAGAATATAAATTAAGTCTTTAAGGAGGGAGGCCGTCCACCCGCTGATGCCCATGTTCTTGAAAAGGTCCTGGAACCAGTCGCCGGACTCTTCTTTTATGTTGCTGATCATCTCTTGCATCCGGCGAATGGAGGCGTGGATACTGTTGCCTCGTGATGTTAAATTGAGGCAACAGAGTCCCTCAACCTCTTCGCATCCGTGCCCGTGCGCTAGTAGCAGAAAGTCGATGGCCGCCCGATTCTGAAGGGTTGCTTTCCTGGTTATTTCTTCATCTGCTAGAAGGTCGGCAAGGGCTTTCGATGTTAAATTCGCTTGCTTTGCCACCCAACACTCTAGGTGGCCCAATTCACCTAGAGCTTTTGCGGCCGCCACCCAAGGCAAAAATGCCGAGACGGCCGCTCTTTCGGAATATGACCAATGCAGAATTTCGGAGTCACATGACTCATCCAATTGCCTCAAATCACGTTTTAGAGCCGAATGGTTTGATTTTGGAAGCCAATTTAAAATTTGGGTACGGTTGGGGGCAAAGAGAGAAAGCCTGCCTAAAGTGCATAGGCCTCCTAGCAGACGGGAGGGAATTCCTGCCCAAGCTCTATTGCCACAAATGAAAAAATAACCACTGGGAAGTTTGAGGGGGCCACGCGAAAGGGTAGAGAAACTAAAAATCTTATAAACATGGTTGCACCCATTTGGTTCTTTAAAGGTCTCATCAGTTTGCCAAATATTGATATTGGGGAGAATCTTTTTATTTTCTAACGCGAAAGAAACACAAAAAGGGGCTTTGGAAGAGCCCAGGAGTTCAAACTCCTGGGGCTCTTCTGGGAGAATGGGCAAACGTAAGATCCATTTCAAATAAACCGCAAGGGGCTCGTTCACAGGGGATTTAATAGAATAGCTTAACTGATCATCTTCAAATAGTGTATAAACAGAACCTTTAGGTAGTAAATTAACTTGGGTTTGAATAAGTAACAAATCGGGGGGATATTCAGAGGATTGGGCAGGGATTCCCACCAGGCAAGTGGACAGGGGTTTGTCCACGGCGGCCATCGACAAACACACATGGTCTTGGTTCAGCGCACGGGCGAGGGTGACCCAAACATTTTGCTTGGGTTGAGGGACAATCCACGCTTCCGTCTGGTCCAGGACGTGGCTCAGCGCTAACAGGCGGACGACACTCCAAAGAAAGAGGGGGCTAATCGAAGGGGCCATAACTCTGGAAGAAATCAGAAACAACATGACATTAATATTTAGAAAACAACTCAGAAACACTAAACACACAAAAATCAGGTTGCTCCTCTATTGAGGCCACTGTTGGTGTTATGGCGGTGGCAGGCGACGATTCTTTCCGGCGGCGGCGGTTGGCGGCAACTGCTGGACTGTTCGGCGGATCTTCAACGAGCTCGGACCTTCTCGGCGGCACAGGTGGGGCTGCAGGAACAAACGGCTTGACCCCTTTCTTTGGTATCCACTGGGGGCCTGTGGGAGTGGACACACAGGCATATCCCCTCCCCCAGGTCACCAGCGGATACGGCCCCCTGGTCTCACCAGACTCTGGATCCTTCACCATCACTGGTGGACGCTCCCGATGCTGCAGCGACTGATGTTGGTTGAAGTGGCGCAGAACTGGCGGGTTCATATTTTCAAAAGAACAATTCATAAAATTTATAACGAATAAAACTCTCGCCAATCGGTCCTGTGGGGTTTCTGCTTTTAGGTCTCCTTTTTGTTTGGCCAATTGATTCTTGAGCGTTTGATGACACCGCTCAATTATGGCTTGACCAGTGGGGAAGTGCGGGATGCCAAACTTGTGCTAGATTCCCCACTCCTGCAGGAATCTCTCCAGCTCCCTGGAAGCATAGGCCGGTCCGTTGTCTGTTTTAATTTGGGTGGGGACTCCCAGAGTGGAAAAGGCCAGCAAAAGATGTCTGATTACGTCTCTGGCCTTCTCCCCAGCGTGGGCCGAGGCAAACA
>VWZP01001141.1:0-76596 GCA_013396995.1 Dicaeum eximium
GAACAGTGCAATGGACTACTGAAAACTACCCTGTATACACTTGGTGGAGGAACTTTTAGAAACTGGGAAATAGATCTAGCAAAAGCAACTTGGATGGTCAACACCCAAGGGTCCATCAATCAAGCTGGTCCTGCCCAGTCTGAATCCTTGCACACAGTAGATGGAGACAAGGTCCCTGTGGTACATATGAAAGGTATTTTAGGAAAAACTGTTTAGATTAATCCCACCCCAGGCAAAGACAAACCCATCTGTGGAGTTGTTTTTGCCAAGGACCTGTTGGGTAATGCAAAAAGATGGAAAAACCCATTGTGTACCACAGGAAAACCTAGTCTTAAGTGAAAACTGGGTGCAGATGGAAATAGAATAAGCGGTGGATAATGTCCTGAATTGTTAAAATAAGATATTCTATTTGCCATCTGATAAAGATGGGGTTGTTATCTGGGCAGNACTGTTATTCCTATCCCCATATTTTTGCCTGAGAGCCTCTTAATTTCAAAAATTGTGGTGATTTGGAGGGAGGGGGTTTTTGGTTTTGGTTTTCTTTTTTCCTTAATAGACACCTGTGTTTTTAAACCAAGACAGTGTTTTCTCTTGTTTCTACAAGCTTCTCCTAACATTTGAGATTTTCAGAAATTTTCTCGTGATCAGATCATAATTTTGAAAATCTTCAGCCAGGTTTTCAGAAAGACTGTGTCTTGGTTTAAAAAGACAGGTGTCTGCTAAGGAAGGCAGTAGCCTTCCCTGAAATGGAAAAGATGAACCCCCTCCCTCCAAATCACCACAATTTTGAAATTAAAAGGTTCTCAGGCAGAGATAGGGGAATAGGAATAACAGCTCTTTACTAGGAAAACAAAACAAAAAAAAATTCAAATGTAACTAGTACAAACAAACAAACAAAAACCCTGACAGAGTCAGGATACAACCTGCCACCCTGCGGGGTCAGGGTGTTGATAACAGTCCAATTGAATGTTGGCTGCAGTCCTCCTGGAGTGACAGATGTAGTTCTGATGAAGCAGTGATTTTGTAGAAAGGGTGTAGGTTCCTTTTGAGAGTCCAGTGGTGGTGCAGATGGGCCTGGTCTTCCTCTGGGAATCCAGTGGAAAAGAGGCCCTTGGTGTTTCAAAGTCTCTGATTTATTCAGGTAGGAATGCTTGGCTTCTCTCCCTGGGCGGAGCATCTCACAATGGAATAATGTAATTTTATCAGTCATGCAGTGAGGCTAAATGGCCCATTAACAGAAGATATCTCCCTGAAGGGGGAGATTGTTTGTGGAAGAGATAAGAAAAACTGCCCAATTAGCAGAAGATAACAACCCCATCTTTAACAGATGGCAAATAGAATACCTTATCTTAACAATCCAGGACAGACTGGTTGTACTTTTGCATGCTTTGACCAGCAAAGGAGTGTGTTCTTGTCCATTTGATTTTTTCATTTTCTATGTCTCTTTGGTAAAACTAAGTTCTGCAATCGAGCATTGTCAGGAGGTTTGTCTGGTGACAACATCATAAGTGGTGATCACGCCAAAAGCAGGCTCTGCAAAGGCTGTATGGGGCTTGGGAGTGACAATGTAGTGCTGTGAAGAGAGAATTGCAAGCTGCTCCAAAGGCTTTGAAACAAGGGGAACAGACTCAGCTGTCATAAATCCTCTGAAATGTCTCAGAGTAAAGTTTACTAGATGACAACCAAGGAAAACTACTTACAAATCAGTCTTTGTGGAGTAAGTCTTAATACCAGTTGGCTTTTTCTCTATGCTAGAAAGAAACAAGTAATTTCTTGTGGAGGCCTTAAGCAAATCTCAGATTTCTAAATGCTTCCCTTCCTTTACTATGTAGGTGTATAAACAGGTGCTTCCTTGGTCTCTGCCATCATAGCAGATTCAGGAATCACCACTTTTTTTCTTTCTTTCTTTTCTTTTTTTTTTTTTTAGTGTCATGGCCTCTGTGCTGCTGGTACATAGAATATTGAACTGTAGAACCATATAATCGTTAGGGTTGGAAAAGACCCTCAGGATCATTGAGTCCAACCATTAGCTCAGCACTGCTGTATTCACCACTAAACCATGTCCCCAGATGCCACATTTAAACATTCTTTGAACACTTCCAGGATAGCGACTCCATCCTCGGCAGCCTGTTCCAGAGCCTGACCCTTTCAGTGATGAATTTTTCCTACTCTAAACCTCCCCAGGGAAAGTGGCACTTGAAGCTCTTACCTCTTGTCCTATCACTTGTGACCTAGGATAAGAGGCCAACCCCCACCTCACTACAACCTCCTTTCAGGAATATGTAGAGAGCAGCAAGATCTCCCCTGAGCCTCCTTTTCTCCAGGCTGAAGAGTTTATAGGTGCTCCTTGCAGCCCTCCAGCAGTGCAAGTCATCCCACCAGTATGAAGAAGTTCTTCCATTTGGGACCAGTACTTGCCTTCTGACCCACTGAAAGAGAGTAGTGGGCCTTTCTGTGAGTTGTCCCCAGAAAATACCACACACACACACACATCCCGGAAATCAATGCACAAGATCCATTCTGAATTCCAAGTTAGCCCCCATGGTGGAATTCTGGTCGACTTGAGAGATTGTTGAGGCAATAGTCCACTACAAACCTTACTTCTGCTGCTGTTATAAGCAACCCAGGGTGAAATCTGTGGCCAACAAATACTGTATCTGAACAATGCAAAACAGCTGAGGGAATGTGCGACACAGGATTTCTTACCAGCCAGTAAGAATGTAGTTCTACAAAACATGTACAGGAAGAACAGGAAAATCGAGTCAGAGTAAAGGTTGGGAAAGAATTTGGGATTTCTTACCGCAAGGCATGAACAAAGATTACAATAAAGCAGTAGTAGAATTGCTATTGCTATGGGCAGGGACACGTTCCAAAGAGTTTCTGTATGTGTGGAATGATCCCAAAGAGGTCCTGAGACAGACCATGGGGCAAGGACACAGCCTGTTGGACTACACCAGTGTGAGTCTCCTTCCCATCCTGTATTCTTCAGAGGCAGCTGGATCTACCAGCCTGATCTGGAGATGAGGAAGACTGATGGAAAGCAAAAGATGGCAAATGAGCACTGATCCTAACTAGCATTTTCAAGAGAAGGAATGAGAGCTGTCTTTGGCTGTGGATGAGCTCAAACAAATCTCCCCAAAAGACAGAATCCAGAGCAGGAGATACTGAAGGGACCTGGAAAGACCAGGAGAAAGTTCTACTTAGGAAACCGCTGTGAAAAAAGTCTTTGGAAAGCACAAGGATATTCAAAGCAACAGAGAAATCAGAAAAGGGGCAGAGCCATATTCTTTGAGATGGTACTTGAAAGGGGAACAAAAGGCAAGGAGAGATGAACTGAGGCAGAGCAGACACTGCAACCTGTTGCTAAAGACAGCCTCTGGAAATGCAGAGAGGCCTGCTAGGAGGACAGCTTTCTTTCAGCACCATGGGCTTCTTCATCTGCTTACCCGACTGTCTCCTAGCTGGACCATGTAAAGAAAATTATGAAGCCTTCAGATGAAAGGTAGAGCCATCCTTCCATGCTGAATGCATCCTTCCTGAAGGCAGGAGAATCCACCCACCCCAAGCTCCTCCCAGCCCCCCACCTTATGGTCTTAGGTCAGGGACTGCTTTTGTGGCAAGACAGGACAGCTGGGTCTGGCACAGCAGGTGCTGGAGGTTGGTGACATAACAAGGCTTGTAGCCCCAGAGCAGGGTGCAGAAGATGACCTCAGGACTTCATGTGTTTGCCAGGGAGAGGTGACAGAGCTTCTCCTGACAGATATCAGTACATGCAGAAGCACAGGATTGGCAGAAGCTCTGGCTCAGTGCTGCCTTGGTGGGCAGTCCCTGATGTGGGGAGACCCTGAGGGACTCCCCACTGACACCCTGCAGTACCAACCTTCTGGAAAATCTGGAGATGGGGAGCCTTCATGTTTTCCTCACTGTCCAGGAAAATGTTTTCCAGATTTAAGCCTCTGCATAGAAGAGGCAGGATGTGCTGTGGGCAGGCAGGGGCAGATGGAAGGTCTGGAGCCGGAGGTAAGGAAGGAGCTGTGGGTAAATGAGGGGCCAGGGCAGGGAGGAGAGCTTGGACTGGTAAGCAGTAGTGTGGAGGGAGAATACATAAGGGTGCAGTGCAGGAGTCAGAGATGTGGAGATGAAGAGAGGCTTCCAGGAAGTCCTTCACTGGGCTAGGGAACATGATTACCCAGGCACCTGCTCTGGGATGCTCCCTGAGGAGATAAAAGCTCCATGCCTCGGCTCAGCAGGATGAGCCCTTCGGGATCCGTGGACACATGGGCTTGGCATGGGACAGCCCTGGCCCCCGCTCCCCTTTGCCTTGAATCTCCATCCCCTTTGCCCACCGCTGCTTCCCTAATCCTTGTCAGTCCCTGTGCTGGTTTCAGTTCGAAACTGGGGGGAAACACCAATTCGTGTAGTGGTTTTGGTTCACCAATTCTCAAATTTTCCCAATTTAAATTTTTCCCGACAACGTACCACTAAATGTGGTGGGTTTCAGTGCTGGTCAATCATCAGAACACTTTCCTGCTGTGAGATAGGGTTACGAGAAGGGCAAAGCAGGCTCAAAACTTCAAAGAGTTTAAAGACAGTTTTATTAACAGTAACTAAAAAGAAAAATAAAAAAAAGTAAGAATCAAAAACCAACCCTTCAGATATTTCTCCTCCCCCCACATTCCTTTCCCACTCTTAATGTAAAGAAATAATACTTAAAATTCCAGTCAGTCCACCACTTATAAAATAGTCTTTCCTCAACTCTCTCAGGGAGAGAAGTCCCTCTTGTTCATGTTATGGAAAACTTCTCCACAAGAGGAAAGAAAACAGTTCTCTTGTGGCTCTCAATGTCCTCACAAGCAACCCACCCAGGGAAACTTGCTTCGTGAGGTTCTTCCCGCCTCCACAGCCTTCCCAAAGCTGGGAAGGGGCCACAAAACTTTGGGGCGTTTGTGTTTAAAGATGAACAGTACAAAAAAAACAAAAGTTCTCTTTTCTCAAAGGGTCATCGCAGACAGCAAAAGTCTTCTTCTCTCCTGGGGGCACAAAATTTTTCTTTCCTTTGTTCAAGCTCCTCCTGGGATCACAGCCACTGCATCACTTGTTTACTTTACTTGGAGAGACCCCCCCCTTTGCTCAAATTTGAACTTTCATCTCCCTGACAGTCTTTGTGTGTTACAATAGAAAAGAGTCTTTTTTCCGTAACTCACAACAGGTTTTCAAAACATCTCCTCATCCCTCCCATCTGGGCTTGACTTCTTCCTCACTGACTTCAAAGTCTCATGTCACTCTCTTTATATTGGCTTCATCTGATTCCTTTTCTCTCAACTGGAAGGAGGATTGGAGTTCTGAATGGGTTAACAATTCACCCAGAGTCTGATGAGGTCAGGTGACCCCCTGCCACAGAGCAGGTGGCTGCAAAGATTTTTTTTCTACAGTTTTTCCTTTCCCCATGGGAAAAAATTCCCGCGCCATCCCGGTCCTGAGGGGGGAGGTGGGGAGTGGTGCGGGTGGCAGGCGGCCCATGTTCACNCGATGAAGTGGAAGGGGGCAGGGGGGGGCGGCTGCTGAGCCTGGGTGTGGGAGAGGAGGCCCAGCCCCCTATCCTGGGGGGCCCTGGCCAAGAGAAGCCAGGTGAGCTCCTACCTCTCTCTCTCTCTCTGCTCCTACTGGAAAAAAGGAAGTTCCTTCCAGTTCTTCTTTAATTTTTGGAATGTTATCTCACTGAGATGCCCCACAAAACCTTACCACTTCCGGGTACAGCCTCAAACTACAATAGTCCCCCACGAAGTGCCCACCATGTCTCCATCCTCCTGAAGCTCCCAAGAGCTCCCTGCCCCTCGGAATCCCTGCTCTTTGTCTCACAGTGTCCCCAATGCCCAGGACTCCCCCAACCACTCCCTGCTCCTCTGAACCTCAAAAAAACACTGCCCCATTGAGCCATCCAGTAACACTGCTGCCCATGAAGCTCCCCGAAGGGGAGCTCCTCAAAGCGTCAATGCATTTCCCCCTTAGCCCCTGATGCCTTGGAGACCCTCAGATACACCCCTTGCCCTCCAGAACTTCATGATGCACATGGGCTTCTCCTGCTGCCCCCTGATTATGCCACCTTCTCACCCTGCCTGCATCCAGTGGAGCAAGAATTTCCCAAGGTTTTCTTCCAGTGCCTCCTTTTTAGAGATGACCTTGATGGCCACCTTGTGCCACAGCGTTAGACAGAAGTTAGGCCCAAACATGAGTGACTTGACACTGGGACAAAGTCAGGGGCCAAATACCAGTTTGGTGAAGCTGAGTTTCACCAGCCTCCAGGACCAAGGAAGGCAAATATAGAATTCCATGTGTCAGCTTATGACAGGGAATGATGATAGCTACAAACTCTTCAAGCAACCTGCTCACACTGGGCACAGTTTCCTGCTCAAAAGAACCCAGATGGTTGTGCTGCAGCTGTGGCCAGGATCACTTGTGCATGTCATAGGGAAAGGACAACAGAAACCAGGACCTTGCTCTGTTCCTGGGGATGCTGTGGAGTGCCAGTGACTGTCAGGTCAACAAAGATGATAAGCACCCTAACAATAAGCTGATGCACTGATCTTCTGAAACACTCTTCCCTGCATGACACACCAGGTTAGTTCACCCAATGACTGAAAAGACTGTGCTCCTGCTAAAACACCTCTGATACCACCCAGTCCCTGCTTCTCTCCCCACTCATGTGCCACATTCCATGAGATCCTTACCACTGGCCTGGCTGAAGTGAATGGGAGCTCTTGCACCTCTGGCAAGAGGCCAGCAGACACCACCTTAAGGACAATGACAGTAAGGATTGACCTCAGACCTTTGAGACATCATGAGCCCTAATGAGGTGGCCCGTTGCCAGCAGGTCCTGCTTAGGTCCATGAACTCAAGGGCAGCTTGCTACCTGCTGGTCGCTTTTTGCCCACCTGTACCACCAACTTGAAGGTGACACATGCAGGCTGTTGGACACCATCCTCCCACTGTGTGGATGCAGGATCACCTGCCAATGAGCTAGTGGGGCTGCCCAAGGTGAGCAGGAAGTGTCCTGACCCCCTGTCCCAAAACCAGCTTTCTTTAGATCACCAGCCACAAAGCTCTGTCTATGCTGGGCCTCGCAGTGCTCACACGCACATTTCCATTCACCCTTGGATCCATCAGCTTCACTCGCCCCCTTATTCCCACCGCCAGCCTCCTCAAAACTGTGTATCGGAGCACTAACAAGCACCCGTCCCGCAAAGGTGGGGTGCAGACCTAGGGCCAGCTCAGGCTGTTAGGGCTCCTCCTCCTCGAACAATGCAGAGGAGAGCCGGGCAGGACAAGGAGCCCAGTCACTTTTCCTCCGGCTCTCCAGGAGCCGCCTGCACACAGCGGGGACCCGAGAGCTCCGGGCAGGCGCTTGCCGTGTCCCGCACCCCCCGAGTCCCTCCCGCGGGAAGAAGCTGAGCCCGAACCCGCGCCTGGGCCCCTGCCCCGGAAGAGCCGCTCCCGCAGCCCCGCCCCCGAGGACGTGCCCGGCGCCCCCCCGCTCTGTGACCAATCAGAAAAATCGGCTGCCCTGCGTCAGCGGCACGCGGCGCCGGCGGAGACTGTTGCTAGGCAGGCCGAGGCGCCTGACCCAATGGGAGCGGGGCGTTGCGACCGGGACCGGGCGCAGGCGGCGGCAGCGGCGGGCGCGGAGCGGTTGGGAGTCGGCGCTCACCATGCCCTACAAGCTGAAGAAAGAGAAGGTGCGGCCCTGGGGGCTGTGGCGGCGCCGAGGGAGCTCCCGCGCGCAGCGCGGCGGCCGACGGCTAGCTCCCACCGCCCCTCCCCGGCGCGGCCTTCCCTCGGCTCAGCCCTCGGGTGGGGCGCGCGCGGGGCTGTGGCCGTCAAGGGGTGGGGGCGCGGGCGCGCGCCCGCGGCGGGCGGGTCCGGTGGCGCAGGAGGGCGGTGGGGGCGCACGCGGACCCGGGGCAGGAGGGTGCGAGGGGCGGCCGGGGGTGCCTCCGTGCGAGCCCGGCCCGGCGCGGCCCGCCCTGCACGCTCCGCCGGCCGCGGGGATGCTCCCGGTGGGGGATGTACGGCCGCACCCACGTCCTGGCCCCTCTGCTCCCTCCGCTTGCGGGGTGAGGGCCCGGATCCGTCTCTACCGCCGCCGGGCCGGGGCTGTGGGTGCCCTGGCACCGCATATCTCCGATGAGACCACGGGCAATGGCTGTGTGGACACAGAGCTCTGTAACCCGCAGGTCCCCGCCGGGGTCAGCCTGCGGTGACCGGGACGGGAGATGCCAGCATCGCTCCTGGGCTTGGGAGCTTGGCCTCGCCCTGGGCTCAATTGCTGGGGAAGCTGTTCAGGATGCCTCTCCCAGGGAGAAAGGACTGGGAGTGGATGTCCGGAGCAGAGCGTGCTGTAGGAGTGGTCTGTGGCAGTATACACCTGAGCTCTGCAGAGAGATGCTAAAATTCTGAACAAGGTGAAGTTTTCTCTGAATGTGTTCTCATCCTTTCAGGAGTCTCCAAAGTCTACCAAAAGCACCACAAAGCCTGGCAGCGGCAGCGGCAGTGGCAGCAGTAGCGGGAAGGATGGTGGGGCAGAGAATTCAGAAGAGGTAAGGCTTTCACCTTGAGTACAGCAGTGTGCATGTGCAAACTCATCTTCAGGGAGGAATTAAATCTTTCATTTTAGCTACTTCAAGCTGTTCCATCAGATAACACATGTCACCAGGATCTTAAGAAGTCAGAGAAGGAAAATTGGCCCAAAGGGAGCAATGACTATGGATGAGACCGGATGAGTCTCATACCCTACAGACCTGCAAAAAGTCATTTGGCACAAAGGTGAGGGCGAATGCTGCTCACAGAGGTGGGCTGGACATGGCGAAGTTGGATGCAGAAAGGGACACACCTGATGGGACCAGCTTCCATGCTCCTGTCAGAGCAAAGTGCCATAAACTCTGTTGTCGGTTTGTGTCAGAGTGGGACAGTAGTGAGAAGCAATAGGAGAAGATCTGTTCTTCTGATGCATTTTCTGGAGGGGTGAGATCAGGAAGTAATGGATAGGAACACTTGAAAGAATAAACTGCTAGAGATTAAATGGCTCTCCGTTGGTATAACAGCCTTGTTGCTGAATATAGCATTCCTCACAAGAGGGCACGGTCTGTATTCCCAGATGTGCAGTGTCACTCTTAGTTTGGATGTTGCTCGGGTAGATACATTAGAGTGGCCTCAGCAGAATATGATAGTATGATAAGCTGTTCTTAGAATTAGTGCAACTTTGTGTTTGGTGGCGCTTTTATGGCAGTCCTGAGTTTGTCTGGCATTCAGGCAGTGGTTGTAGAATTTGAGAATTGTCTCAGAAGAATGTTATACACATCTGAGGAAGCGTGCATGTATGTGTGGTTTATTTATTTTAATGCTGCAATTTGGCAAACAAGCTGTGCCACTTCTACATCTATAGAAGCTTGTGTGCTGTAATCTTGTCTGGAACACATTGCACTTGTAATTTGGAGGGTTGGGCATAGGGCACATGTAGGGCTAATGAAGACTAGGAAGAAATGTATAAGTACAGTGCTAGTGTAGTTGTAGTCAATGTTATTTTAGAGTCTACTCCAAAGCACAGATCTGCATTGCAGAGCCTCAGAAAATGATCCTACTACGAGCCACTCAGTTTTGTGCTCATGCCTAACCTGCCGTGTGGCCAGCAAGGAATCAGAGTCTTACTTTGTGTGCCTTGGAGCAGGCAGCAGTTTTGTAGATCCTCCATCCTGGCCTCTACCTCTATTTTGTTCTGTGTATACAGCTGAAAACACCTTGGTGGGAGAGCTGCCTACAGACTCCAAGGAAGTGAGAGAACTCCTGCGTTGCCATTATGGGGTCAGACTTACCTTTTATTTATGCGGAACTCTTTGCTGAGTTCACAGCTCTGGAAAGATTTGGGAAAGTCTGGTCTTGCAATGGATACCCAACAAAGCAGGTCACTCCAATGTGACCATCCAAATCAGCTGTAAGCTGTGGCACTGCTCTCCTAGTTACAAGTGGTGCAGTAAGAAGGGAAGAATGTCACAGGCGACAAAATTCCTTCTGTGACCTGAAGTGTCATGTAATATTTGCCTGGTTGCGGAAGAAGCTTAGAAGTGATGTGTCTAAAATTCTCTCCCACAAAACATACCCAGCCACTTCCTCATACTCCAGACGAAATCCAGCCCTCCTTTAAGATGGAAAGCTGGGTCTCCTTTGATCATAGGATCAGAGAGCAGAGCAGAAAGGAGACACCTCTGGGGTGTGTACTGACACAGGTCTCTTCCTTTCTCTGTTGAGTCTGCAGTGAAGTTTGTTCCCTCTTGGTGCTTTCCTATCTCTGGAGTACTCTGCTGCAGAATGGAAGAGAGCTCTTTGCTTGATAAGAAGAGATGTATACCAGTTTGAATGCAATTTTCTTGCTCTTCAGGAAACACAGAAAGGTACTTTGACTTTCACAATGTGTGAAGAATGAGGTAATGTGTGCTAGGAGCAAAACTCCTTCCTTATGTCAGAAGCAAGAGGTGGTTTGACTTGTGAAATGGTGGGAGTGATGTTGTCTGGTGGGGTTGATGGGCTGAGCCCAACCTGGATACCTCTGCTGCCATTGCCAGAGTTTCATGCGCTGTGAATACCCATGTGGAATTATGGTTGGTTGGTTGCCTGTTCTAGGATGAAAATTGGGTGCATTAAAGAGATCTTTCCTTTTTCTTCTTATCTCAGTAGATGCTTAATGGGCTTGCAGCAGGGGAGCAGCATGTCCTCTTCCAGTTTGTGCTTTCCTTTTTCACACCATGCTCCGTGGAGCAGGGGAAGGAAGCAACTTTAATTTATCCTGGCACCAGAAAGTTGTGACTTGTTTTGCAGGCAACTTGTCTGTCTGGTGGGATGAGTAAAGCTTGTTGCAGAGCAGCTCTGTTTTGATGGATCAGGGCAAATGCAGTGGACAAGGAGCTCCTATGGGGATCTCTGTGGAGGGGGATAAAGAGGGTAGGAGTCAGTCCAGAACCCCCTAAGCAAAGTACTTTGTTCTCTTCAGCAAAGGAGCTTTTAGTGGAGCTGATCTGGAAGGGCACATATGTTGAAAAGCAGGCACATCCACAAGGGAAGGCAAATGTTGGATTCTCTCTTAAGTACAGGGGTACTGCTCTTAGTTTTACTCCAAGATGAGCATCTCTCTGATGTGAATAGCCAGCAGAGCATGGCCAGCCCCTGGCTTTGGAGAGGTAGTTTGCTTCGGAAGAGATAAGGAGCAGTGGAGTAAAACATGAGAGCAGGGAGTGGGAAATGAAAGGTACGTTTAATTCAGTCCCTCTGGAACATGATGAGTATATGAATGTAGAGAATTTCTGTGTAGCTATTTAAGGAGAAAAAATAAATAATGTCAGATACCAAGGGAGCGTTGAATGAGAGGATGAGAAAGAGTTACTCCTCCTGGCCAGAAAGACTGGGAGGGGCAGCTGGGTGGGGAAGAGAGTTAATGACCTCGAAGTGAGAGCAAGCATTAGCAGCAGAAAACATGGGAGCTGCTCTGCAGCCTCAAGGGCAGCTTGGAGCCTTGCTGATGAGATTTGCAGATCTGGGGGACAGTGTACTCTTTCAGTGAGCTGCTATATTTTAATGTTTTGCACATATCTACATGGGGCTTGTTACTGCAGTACCTGGAGTTCGTTATTCAGAGGCAGGCATTACAGTGTGTTCGTCTTACTTCTGAGGTGGAGAGCCTCATTTTAATAGGGATGCTGTGTAACAGCAGACAAAGAGAGCAGGTACTGACTTGAGGGATGGGAAGGGAAGAGTCATCTGAGGAGGAGGAGCTGAGAGCAGATCTGGGCTGGGAAGCTTAGCAAGCAGGTGATGCTCAAGGGACCAGTGAGGCAGAAAGGACTTCCTGAGTGTCGATGTACCCAGCTGCAGTAGGAGTGCCTGCAGAGGTGAGGTCATGCACAGGTAGGGGAATGCACAAGAAACTAGCACAGCTCAGGGTGGCTGGGGAAAGAAGATTTCTGTTCTCTGGGATGAAGAGGAATGGCACAGAGCAAGTTCAGGGCCTGGGGCTCATTGACTTGCGGGCAAGTTCCTAACAAGTAGGAGAGGTGGTGGGAACCAGTGGGGAGGAAGTGCTCTGGAGGCAGGGAACCTGTGTGCAGGAGTTCTAATTTGGTTTCATTTAGGGGTGGCCTGTCCTGATGGCACAAGGAGCTGCTCCACTGCAGTGGGGAAAGTGGGGCTGCCCCACTGTGCTTGGTGCAAACACCTTTGTGCTATTCTCTGGTCACTTCAGCATGTGCAGTGTAACAGCCACAGCAAACAGTGGCCCCCAAGCTGTTGGCTTTGTCATGGTGTGTGAGCCCTGCTTGTCAGGAGGGGGCTGAGCCTGCTCAGGTAGAGGGGTGCATGCAGCCATGGAGCAGTTGTCTGGTGTTGGTCAGGGAAAGCATCTGTACATGAAGAGAAGAGTTTTCAGGTTCAGTAGTCTGCTGTGTTTTCAGAGATAGAAACTTCAGAGAAGAAAGTGTTACTAAACTTGAAATAAGCCTCTACTGATTCATGTGGCCAAGGTAGGAGGTGTTGAAGGCAGCAGGACAGCAGGCCTGCCACAGGAAGCACCTCCTGAAAGCAGGGATTCAACTTGATCCCAGAAAGTCCCTGTACAAACAGTCCATCTGAGCACTGCAGCATATATCTGACCTCTCCAACCGTCAGGTTTTCTTTAGCAATCTCAGCTGTGTGACTTTTGCATGTATATGACTGTTTCTTAAATAGCTGGCAGCTAAACCTGAAGGTATGTTTTGTTTCTCTTCATGCAAGATGTTGAAGACTGTGGAGTGTTGAAGAGTGGTGGACTTTTTCAGCCCCCTGATGCATCCTGTTCACATGCAGTAAACATACCATGCTCTCAACATTTGCTTGTGGTGTTTTTGGGAGGGTGAGGAGTATACAGGCATGTCCTATCAGCTAGGAGGGCCCATGTGTCCTGCTTCCTTCAGCGTTAACCTGGGAGGCCACCAGTTCTGCTTCTCTCTGTACCATCTTTTTTCTGTGATGGCTCAGCATTCAGATTTTTCCCTTCTTCCCTGTGGAAGGAGAGTGATGCAGAGTCGAGGACTCCCAGAGGCATCTGGACAATATTTTGAATGGCTCACACTGCCCTGATACCCAAGTATTCAGGGTGAGGAATAAACTTCTCAGTCTTGGAGGCTGGCCAGCAAGGCTTTGTCCTGACTTAAGTGGGCAGAGACCACTCCTTAGGATAAGTTGCCTCCAGCTGTAGTCTGGGTCTGCTTTGTTTGGCAGACACTGCTGTTTTTATCACAAGCTCATCTGGCTCCCTCCTCTCATCATGGGAAAACGCTGCTCTGTGAAGGGAATCAAAACAAATGTAAACTGTAGAGAGTTCAAATCTTGTTGTCTCCTCCCAACTTGGCTTGGAGCTGAGCTTGAAACAGAACCATTCAAGATTTCCTTCAAACAGAGCCAGACTAGAACCAACATTTTTTGATTTCTCATTCAAAGTAATGGCTTAGCAAAAAAATTGATGTTTTGTTGGGCCCTGTTTTCCATGGGGAATCTTTGCACTTGCTCTACAGATCCCAATTTGTAGAGCAGCATCTCCTTGTTGTACAGCTTTCCCTGTTCCTACCTTGCTGCCTTCCCACATACTGTATGTGCAGTAACTCTTGCTCTTGCACTGTAGTGCTGTGCTGCACCTCTTTGGAAACCAGTTCAGGGAAAGGAGTAGCTGCAGAGTAGCTGCAGCTCAGCCAGGAGGAGACTGGCCATCTGGAGGATGGAGTGGTCTGCTGAGCTCCTGCACTCTCTCAAAACACTGCTGGTCGCTGTTCTGGTGAGGTATGCATTTGTACCACTGTGCTCTATGTGGCAGCTGGGAATTACAGGGACAGAAGGAGGTAGTGTCCAAAGATTTCACTCACCTCTGCTCCCCATCCGTTGTGCTATTCCTGTTGTATCCTAAACAGGTTCATCCTGTAGCTCCTTGGCTTCATGTACCAGCAGGAAGGAGGTGCTCATGCAGCACAGCCAGGGTAGGCTGGGTGCTGGTTCTAGCTAATCCCTCTGCTTCCTGGCAGGATGTTGCCCTCTTTTGTGCTGAGTTTTCCACAGGTTGGATCAGTGTGAAATTAAAGGGTCAG
This sequence comes from Dicaeum eximium, assembly GCA_013396995.1. Taxonomy (NCBI): domain Eukaryota; kingdom Metazoa; phylum Chordata; class Aves; order Passeriformes; family Dicaeidae; genus Dicaeum; species Dicaeum eximium. The sequence goes on from VWZP01001141.1 coordinate 14,154, forward strand.
TTATTGAGTCATTATGGTCCAAGTAGGACTTGAACCAGCAGAGCTTCAGCAAGGTCAAGAAGAGAGCTGAGCTGAGCAAACACTGGCTTGAGTTTCTGGTCACACGCTAAACATGAAAGAAGGTGCTTCTGTTAGTACAGTTTAACAGAAGTGCAGTGCGAAAGGAGAATGCAGGCAGAGAGTTTGTGTGGCTAAAAGGAGTGATATGGGAAAAGCTTATCTACAGAAGTCCAGACAACAGTGAGGCAGAGATGGGAGAGAGCAGCCAGGATGGGCTGGGAGAGCCCACAGCCTGGGACCTAAGGACCTGGGACCTAACCTTCTATATGTTTGTATGTATGGTCCATGGGGTTTGTAGGTGCTCCTGGACCATGAATGCAGCAATGATTGTAGTGGTCTTCACTATTGCCTTTCCAAGGCTCTGTACTACATACTGCTTTGCTTTTTCCCAGGCGATTCCCTACACAAGGCCAAAGGAGCAAATTGCTGGTTGTCTAAACTTGTTTGTTGTGTGTTGTACAGAGTGCTGCAGAGACAGCAGCACGCCGAGATTTCTGTTGGGACCACAGAAAGTTCTTATTTCTGCTCCATGTAACTTGTCACAAGATGTGATTTTGCTTTCCGTATTCATAGCACTAGCTGTGCCAAGAGGCTCTGGTGTCTTTGTTGTACCTTGCAGATGTGAGTAAAACTGATGTTTACTTTGCAGGTATGCTGAATATGCAACCAACAGCTCTAGAGCAGGCAAGAAAAGAACACATAAGATGCACTCAACTGCAAGTGCAATAGTGAAAAACCTGCCCGGTTTCTTCATTCCAAGAAGATGCTGATGGCATCTGCTTATGAAGCTTGTAGGTAAAAGCTTCTGAGTTGTTTTACTCTCTTCTCCCTCATCAGGCCCAGCAGCCTCAGCAGCAGCCACAGCAGCAGACACAACAGCAGCCAACTTCAAATAAGCGGCCCAGTAACAGTGCTCCCCCTCCAACCCAGCTGAATAAAATCAAGTACTCAGGGGGGCCCCAGATTGTGAAGAAGGAGCGCCGGCACAGCTCTTCCCGTTTCAATCTGAGCAAAAACCGGGAACTGCAAAAGCTTACAGCCCTCAAAGGTACAGAGGCAGTGGGGTGGATGTGATCTGCATGACAAGCTGCAGTTTCTCCAGGCAGAGTGCAATGGTGTAAGGGCTCTTCCCAAACCAACCCTTCCAGTGTCCAGCTAGTTATATGGGCAGTGCAGCAAGGATGGCTCTGGGAAAGGTGCTTGGCTTAGTAGCAGGTAGAGAATTGATAGATGGTCTGAAATAATTGGAGTGTTCTCAATGCAAACTTTGTACTTACCTTCCCAGTTGAGCTATTTAAACCCTTGTGCTTCTGTGTACTGCGGATTGCCTCAGATTCTTCAGGAGGTTGTGCAGGAAGATGATGAAGTTCAGAGACCTTGGTACAGGCTGTCCTTGGTTCCTACATCCACCCATTCCGGGGGAAGGACCAGACCTCCTCCTCATTGTGTTTCCATTGCAAATTATGATAGTGCAATTGAACCTGTCTATGTTAGGGCAGCTTGGTATTAGCGCTTAGTGTACATTATGTTGCAATTAAACATGAGTGTGGACAAGGAGGAAGCATTTTCAGCAGTCACTGAACCAGACCCATTGCCTGATGTTGCTCATGGACACAGATAAGCCTTTGGGGAAGGCCGAGGCAATGTGTAGTTTCCAGTTGTATCAAAAATAGAATCTGTTAACATACAGCTCCTGCCACTCTGGCCCCTCTCTTCCACCCTATTCTCTGCCAGGAGGGTTAGGCTACCGTGTGTGCTGCCCAGCTTCCTTTGTGTCTCTGGGGTGCAGGACATGGCTGTCACTGGTCTGTGATGGGAGTTGCTTGAGTTCCTTTTTCAGTGTACTCGGCACAGAGAGTGCAGAAGCGATCAATGCTTATCAGGTTAGAAACTGCTACCACATTTGAAATCCCCTCATGGGATAGTTGCTGCAGAGGCCTGGCAGTGTCTCTGCCTCCCTTGTCCCATGTCCATAGCAGGGATAACACTGCCTCTCCCTCTCCCCCTCCAACAGTTCCACGGCAATGTCACAGGGGAGGGGGAAACCACAGGGAGCAAACCACAGTGATTCTGGGTAAACCAGGAAAATTGTCTGCCTGTCTCCAAGGACAGATGTCCCTTCTTTCTCTGACAGATGCTCCTCCACATGAACGAGAAGAGCTTTTCATCCAGAAGCTGCGGCAGTGCTGCGTTCTTTTTGACTTCATCTCTGACCCCCTCAGTGACCTGAAGTTCAAGGAGGTGAAGCGAGCAGGTCTCAATGAGATGGTGGAATACATCACACACAACCATGATGTTGTCACTGAAGCCATCTATCCTGAAGCTGTTATCATGGTAGGGCATGAAGCCAGTATTTGTATGGCCTGTGTGCCAAAGAAATAGGGAAGTATGGGAGGAGAAGGGGATAGGGATTTGTCAGAGAGGAGTGTGACCCCAGTCCTACCCATTCCTTATCTCCCCTCCTCCAGAAAGACAAGTGTGTGTGAGGGTGGTGGTAGTGACAGTGCCTGCTGTGGGGAGAGGTGGAAACTCTTGTCTCCGGCACAGACTGCACTTGGGTAGGTCCTGTGCAGACTGTAACCCTACGGCCTGCAGGAAGGGATCAGTGTGTGGGCACAGCTGTGACAAATCACAATGTGTTGCACTGCAATGAAGGATTTGCTGTGTGGATGACCATCATGAGGTGTCAGAATGTCATTCATGCAACTTTTTCACTCACCTCAGTTTTCAGTGAACCTCTTCCGGACACTCCCACCATCATCCAATCCCACAGGAGCAGAATTTGACCCTGAAGAAGATGAGCCTACATTGGAGGCTGCCTGGCCACACCTTCAGGTGAGGAGGGGTGGGGGATATATCTTCAGGAAGTTGAGAGTTCATGTAGAGCTGCAGGGTGCCAGGCCTACCACTGCGCTTCACCAGCCTGTGAGGGTTGCTGGGGAAAAATCAGGCCTGCCACACGGGGGTCAGAGGTGGCTCTTAGGTAGGGGAGGAAGCAAGGGTGTCCTGGGAACTGGCTGATGCCTGTATGCAATATTCACCTGCAGATGGCTTTAGACAGACTAGGTGAAAAGGGTTAGGAAAGTGACAGTGAGCATGGTTTAGCAGAGCTCAGCAGTGGAAGTCAGGAGGAAAGCTCGAGGTGCTTGCACAGGGATGTGTTGTCAAGCAGACAAAGGCAGAAAAAGAGGCAGGTACTGCAGAATGAAGCAGAAAATACAGAAAAGAAACAAGGTGTCATTCTGCAGTAGTGGTTAATCACTTCTCACTGCTGCAGTTGATATAGGGATGTGAGCATTGATAGAAATAGCATCTCCTCAGCACCAGACTGCTGTGAATGCTGGACAGCATTTGTTTCTCAGAATTGAGTCAGCAGCAGCAAGCATGGATTTGTGGCAACTGAATGCTGAGCATTTTGGTCAGCATCTCAGTTTTTTCTTCACTGCTATCCTTGGCAGCTAGGCCCTACCTGTAGATGCATGGTCCTATCATTCATTCAGTTCCAAAGTCAGACCTTTCAAATGTGTTGATCTTGTTTGGCCTAGTGGGCCCTCAGAACCACTAGGAGGGATGAGAGTGAGCTCAGTTCTCTTAGAGAACAGCAGGACCAGAAGTTGATGTTTCAGCACTGACCGCTTTCTTAAAGCAAGCTGCCCTTTGTTTTCCAAGTGGGGCACAGCATGCAGCTCTCCTGACTTACTGAGGTCAAGCCAACCTTGAGTCAGTGCTGAGGAGGCAGAGGACACTGCATGTTTTCCTGGGGTCTGTTTCATTTCACTGCTTTTCTGTTATTCCTTAGTGTGTCTCAAGGGCATCCAGTGAGTCTGAGCCTTTGGCATCTGGAGATTTCTAATCTCTGTATGAATGTGTGCTGAAGATGTGAGAAGAGGCTCTCAGGCCTAATGTCTTAATCTGAGTAGGTGGATGTTATCTTTGGGGGGACCTGAGGTGATGAGCTCTCACGCAGATTTGGGCAGTTATGTGCCACCAGAGACCCCTGCCTATTAAAGCAAGGGTAGCTGAGTTGATCCCAGTGGGTAAGGAAACACTGGGGTTTGTGCTTCTGTTTGGGCTTCCCAGCCTTTCCCTGAATCCTTAAGGAGAAAGAAAACAAAAGATCTGAAGTAAACACTGGTGAGAGGTAGGAGTGTGCCCCTGTTAACGGGGTGACCAAATTACAGGAGAATTTCCAAATACCCTTTGTCTGCTAAAAAAGGCAAAGACCCCAGAAAGTTCTCTCTGAATTTGGTACAGGGACACCTCATAGGACCTTTTGGACTTCACCTCAAACCTGGGGCTGTTTGATTTGGACCAAGACCAAGAGGTCCTGCCTCGGTGATTTAGTGGAAAAAGAAGAGAACAAAGGACATAATCACTTATGTGGGGTGCTTAGCAGGACCAAGCATCTCTTGCCCTGGCACTGCTTTTCTCTGTAAAGAGCTTTGTTATTTTGTTTCTTATTAAACCTTTTTCTGTTTCAAGCACTGCCACAAGAGCCATCCTGCTCCTTGTATGCTATCCAGGTAGCTGGGCTATCTTGGGTATGAAGGGATCGCTGAGAGCTCATAAGACCTGGCTCGAAGCGAAAACCATTCTGTGAGAGGACAGGGGGATTTCTAAGTAATCTCTCCTTTTCCCCCGACAGCTGGTATACGAGTTCTTCCTCAGGTTCCTGGAATCGCCTGACTTTCAACCAAATGTAGCCAAGAAATACATTGACCAGAAGTTTGTGCTATCTGTAAGTAATTGTTGCCCCTGCCACTGAGCACCGCCTTTGTGAAGGATGTGCAGCAGATTTTGGTACTTGATGATGTGACTTTTCTTTATTTGTCCTGAATGAGGAGACAGAATTTTCTGTGCAGGGCAAGATTGTGTGCGAGCTGTAGTCACTGGAACTCATAACTCATTGTACAGGTGGAGAAGGTCACGGGGGCCTTGCAGGGGAAATCGGGGGATGTGCAGCTTTGTAGAATGTGCAGGCCATCCCTGTGCTTCTGAAGGTGAAAGAAATGGTGGTGGTTGCAGCTTGTGACCAGAAGGTCACCTGTTTCAGGGAAATGACCACTGTGCCCAGGGTGCTGAAGGCATCACTCAGCTGAAAGAGTTGTTTTTGCCAAACAGGAGCAGTGCCCAGTGTTGGTGGTAGCTTTGCCCAGACGGGCAGTATGCAGGCACTGACTGAATTTCTCTCCCTGCAGCTGCTGGATCTCTTTGACAGTGAAGACCCCAGAGAACGAGACTTCCTAAAAACTATTCTGCACAGGATCTATGGGAAGTTCCTGGGTCTGAGAGCATATGTGAGAAGGCAGATCAATAATATATTTTACAGGTGAGGTCCTTCTTAGTACAATTTACACTCCCTGTTTCCAGCATTTTACCTTTCTCTTGCTTATCAAACTATATCCAGCATTTGGCAATGACTTCTCATCCTTCTCTTTAGGTTCATCTATGAAACTGAACACCACAATGGGATTGCAGAGCTACTGGAGATCCTGGGAAGGTAAGGCCACTTTTGGGAGTCCCGGAGGGCCCATAGTGAGAGAGGCCTCCCAGCCTAGTGTTCTATGTGAAAAGGCAGTGCCTTCCTTCAGCAGTACTTGCAGGAGGCACGTCTTCCAGAGAATGCTCAGTCTGACAGAGCGTAAAGTGCTCCCCAGTGTGCTGATAAATACAGTGGCAGCTTTTTCCTCCTTAGATCTGTCTCCTGTTCTTTTGAGTTTGAGTCCAGGCACACTTGCTTTCTTGCCTCAGCAGACAGTGAAAGAGAAGAGCTCCTCACAGCTCTGAGAAGCCTTAGCAATGGACAGCCTTCTCCAGGGTTTCAGCTTCCCTTCTGTTTGTGGCCCTGCTGTGCTTCTGTCCTCCTGTTCTGTAAAGCACAAGATTCAAGCACTAAGCTGATTCGGTGCTGGCCTTCCCAGAGGTTCTGCCTAAGTGTGTGTGGGCTCAGCATGGCAAGGACAGAGCAGAGTCCAGGCTCCATCAGAGGCATTTCTCTGTGGTGCCTGCCAAGAATACTCTTGCTGAGCTCAGTGTGCAGGCTGTGCTGCAGTGACCATGCTTTTGGTGGGTGCTTCCTCAAGGGGCTGGTGAGAGCTAGTGTGTCTTGTGAGGTGAGAGGCACTGTATTTCTGCTGGGTCAAAATTTTAACAAGACTCTTATTTCTTCTCAGCATAATCAATGGGTTTGCTTTGCCTCTGAAGGAGGAGCACAAGATGTTCCTCATCAGAGTCTTGTTACCACTGCACAAAGTGAAGTCTCTCAGTGTGTACCATCCACAGGTGAGAAGTGCTTCAAGTTCCCAGGGCAGATTGGGATTTTGCAAAACCTGATAGCTATTAAAAGCTCTATATCTTTATATTCGTTTATAAGCTAATTGTTTATAGCTATCCACCAGGCCACACTGTACAAAGTTCTTGTTGTGAGATATTCTGGGCTCTGCACTAGTCCCATACTGTAGTGGTTGTTCCATTCTTATGGTGTCTGGGCCTGTGCCACTGGATGATAGGAGGATATACTGACATTTCTCACTGTCTTAATGCTGTGGCTTGCTTTGTCTTTCTGTGCTGGAAGTTTGTGAAATATTGGGGGCCTGCTGAAACCAGAGAGGTAAATTTCCTAGCTGCAGTCATTAGCCTGTACATGTGGTGTATCAGCTATTAGTCACCACTGAGATATGTGGAGAAGTTGGCTTGCTAGTCTGCTAGATTGGTTTAGAGATTAATTTCTTCCAATTTTGAGTACATAACAGAAGAATAGAGAAGATCAGAACTTGGGCTAGGAAGTGAAAAAATACAGGTACTAAGTAGAGATGTATGTTCTCCCATCCCTGTTTCTATGGGGCAGGGCTTCTTGTCAGTCAGGTTTGTTCCTCCCCATTGTGTGCAGTTGTGCTTTCATCTGAATGTATTGACTGTGGACTGCTGGGTGACTGAAGTTTTATCCTTTGAATTGCACAGATGTCCTGAGCTCAGGCCCTGCCTCCTTGGTCTTAAAGTCTTCACTTGCTGTCAGTAAACTGGCTTTGTTTAGAGCTGCAACATAATGGGCATGCAGTTACCATCCTAGGAGGTGGTAGTGCTTAGTCTTGGGTACACTTGAGGAAGCTCTAATCTTGCCATGTTTTTTTCCTACAGCTGGCATACTGTGTTGTACAGTTCTTGGAGAAAGACAGCAGCTTGACAGAGCCAGTGAGTAACCTTGCTTCACTTCTGTGTGACAGTCAAGTCCCAAAAACCTTCACAGCTTCCTTAGAGCAGCCTTTTTTCACCCATGCTGTAAAGAGGCTGGGAGTCAGTGGTATTGTTTACTGGATTTGCCTGGCTCCCTGGGGGTTGAAGGGGCTGTACCACTCATGTGCAAGCCTTTAGCATTCTCTCCTGAAAGCTTCAGGAAGGTGGGCTGTAATCTTCCTTTATGCTTCAGATCTTGGTATAGCAGAAGGGACAGGATACCAAGCTGTTCTTCCAGGGCAGAGCTTCTGGCTAATGAGAGATACTGCAGAGACAAAATACATCACCATCTGATGGAACCAGAGCTTGTGGGGACCCTGAAATAGTAAGAGTCCTCTCCAGACTGCTGGAGTTGGCTGCAGAATTGTGGGGATGAGGTTAGGAACCTGGGACACAACGTCTACCTAGGCATGCCACTGTTCCTTCGTGAAAGTATTCTCCTTCCAGCTTTAGCATTAGTTTGCTACCTTTGTAGAGGTAAGTCACATTGCAGACACATTTACCTTCAGGATATAGTGCTGGGAAACAGCAGGTTCGAAAATGTGACCAGTGTAAATGGTGACCTCACATATTGTAGTTACTGGCTGCACAGACCTGCAGTGTTAACCAGGCTAAATGCCAGCTTGGCAGAGGGTGCAAGAAGGAGACAAGTGTTTCTCCACCCACTGCAGGCCAGGAAATATCTTCTACAGAGCTGAGCTTCACAGGCTCAAAACAGCAGATGGGCAGAGAACGCATACTCCTGTCACTGTAGCAGGGAGCACCAAAAGTGTGAGTGTTTTAATGAATAATGCTGGCTGAGGTAGTTCTGTTCTCTGGCTCAAATGTGTGTGCTCATGGTGAGCCTGCCTGTGCTGGGTAGAAGTTGGTCAGCTTTCTGGCTGCACAGCTCTGACAACCTGCAGTGCTGAAGCAGACCTCCTAGCTTTTCCTTTAAACCTGGGTCCTCCATTTCCTCTGTTCCCTAAAGCCTGCTCTGAAACAAACTGCAAAAAGTAGCTTCCTGATCATGCCGAATACTTCCTGTAGCTGACATCCAGTCCTACAGCCTCCTGCTAAAGCATCTCAAAGGTTGAGGGAGAAGAGAGAAATAGAAATCTGTCAATATTCCTAGGCTTCACTTTGCAGCGTATTGAGACAGTAAAGCTCCATAGCTCATCACTTTTTTCTGGATAACTGCTAAGTGGCCCCTGGATTACAGACCCAGGTCTGGCTTGGTGCTTATGGAAAGCAGTGGCATGACTCAATTTAATTACCTTCAGTGGATGTTGTGTTCTGTTTCAACCAGACATACCAAGACCATAATGCCACAAATTGTGTTCTGTTGAAGCACCTTGCTTGTGAAGGTTTTGAATAGACCCCCCAACATGATTGGTGTTATTGAAGTCTGGAAGAATTACAGGGCTTGTGCATCAGCAAGAGTCTGAATACACAGGGAGATGTTACCAGCAGTGCTGGATAGAGGCCAGATTACTCCCTGGGTCCACATTTGCCTCAAATGGGCCTCCCAAAAGCTTTCTCAGCAAGGCTTGACCTGGTAGCTCTTGCCTCAACAACAGTGTGAAAGACTGCCAGGTGAGCAAGGCCTCAGATGTGCTCAGTAATAGCAAACACAGACTCCACACACCTCATGCCACCTTAGTTGTAGGTGAACAACTAAGGTGAAATGATTTCTCAGTCATTGAAGCTAACTCTTGCCTGAATGGCAGACATGAATAATGTAGAACATTGGGAATAATGAACTGCTGGCTTCTCAAGCCTTGAGTTGGCAGAAACATAATCCTGCTGTTGCATTGCCCATTACTGTCCCTCTGATGCTCTGAACATCCTCTCAAGTGCTGGCTTCAGGAGCAGGTAGCTGAAGTACAGAAGTTTGAAAGGGCAGCTGCTATGGCCAGCTGTGTGTGACTCTAGTGTCCACAGAGTAAGCATCTCTTCTTCCAGAGTGAAGGTCTGCAGCATCTTTGATCCTGCTTTTATAGTGTCTAGAGGCAGATGGGTAGGATAGGAAGCAGTATTAAAAATAAATAAATAAAATCTAGTGAAATATAGCCCTACCCTATTCTTGTTTTACTCAGCCAGAAGTTGCACCTGCATTGTGATCTTTAATTATAACCATTAGGTGTAAACTCCATAAACTTGTCTGCTCCATTCTGGAGTCTGTTTGGACTTCGAGTCTCCACAAAGTCTTGCAATAATGAATTCCATAATCCAGTTACTTTTGTATGAAGTAGTATTTCCTTTCCTTGTCCCAATCCCATCCATTGCTTTATTTATTCGATGCTCCCCAGTATTCAAGCTCTGTAGTCTTTTGAATAATGACTCTTCAGAGACCTTCTCCATAGCCTTTCCAGTTTTATTAGTTGAACTTCCATGGTTACTTTGCACTGTCTGCCAGTTGCTGCCTACTCCAGTTTCACCCTTCTGTGTCAAGCTGTAATGGGGGATAAAAAGTGATTCTAAGCTTTGTGCTTGTAATAGGAAATCATAGCAGCTTAGGCAGAGCTGCTGCAATGAGTGTAACTTGGCAGAGTTTGGGCTTTTCTCTTCTTTCTTCTCTGGTCACTCACTGACTTTCTGAGAAAGTCTATTCTGTTATTTCCTCCCCTCTTGCTGTTGTGACCACTTAAAAATTTATTTTACAGCTGGAGTTGACTTTGAGCCTCTAACACTATCTCTGTACTCTTCCCACTCAGGTGATTGTGGGCTTGCTGAAGTTCTGGCCGAAAACTCACAGTCCCAAAGAGGTGATGTTTTTAAATGAGCTGGAGGAGATCCTGGACGTGATTGAGCCATCTGAGTTTGTGAAAGTAATGGAGCCCTTGTTCAGGCAGTTGGCCAAATGTGTCTCCAGCCCACATTTCCAGGTAGGTTGCAGCTCAGGGAAGAGATAGAGTGTTGACTTGTAATCCATTTGGCATGTGAGGGTGACGCCACCCTCAAGTTTTGGGCTTGTATTTGGCACATGGAGGTGTGACCATGGTGAACATTGGAGTGACACGTGGTGGGAAGCAGTGAGAATCCTCAGCACAACCACAGCGTGAGCTCATCCAAAGAGAAGACAGAGCATATCTGTGGAGCCTCTCCTGCTGCTCTGTGCTTTCAGCACTGTGTACTGCAGCAGGATGGGGCTGGAGCACAGGTGCTCTGCCACCTCCTGTTCTGGCTAGCAAGGACAGAGTAGATCCATCCAGGGTCACCCTGTTGAAGTAAAACCAAGCACTCTACAGTATTGGAGAGAGGCCAACCAAAGAGACCGTGCTGGGAAAGTCCTTTGTTTTGTTCTGGCACAGGTAGTAAAGAGTGAGGTATACTGGAGAAGTGCTGGAGTCTGTTTCTCCCTTGTTTCCACTGAAGGGAAACTGGTTGTAGTAGCTGGCTAATACTATCTCTGTGGATGGTAGTCTTAAGGTTTAAAATGTACAGAGTGGTGGGACCTGCTAGTAGCTCTTCGCAGGTGTTGTTGGCTCACTATGAAGAGTGCCCAGGAAGAAAACAGGTTGCTGGTGAAACACATGGTCAACCGAGATGTAGGTGGAGTGTTAAAGAAGAAATGACACAGCCGTCTCCCAGGTGAGAGTGACTGCACAGTTAGGCAGGCCGGCTTCAGTCTTTCTTTTGGTATAGAGAGGTACAAAGTTATGTGTTTACAAGCCAAAAATAAGGTCATTTTAAGTCACACATGTATGTAAAAAATCAGTTTCATGTAAAGGGCTAGAGGAGCATGATAGAAACCAGCTGGACATGGACTACTGGTGTGGTGGTTGGAACCAAAGGACTGTGACCTTTGGGTGTGGAGGCAGCTACCAGAAGGAACTAAGGAGCTTGAATAAAGTAGGGTAAAGGCTGGAGGAGAGACATCCTGTACTTGATAGCAGCCCTCCTCTGCTGCCAAACTCTGAAGAACAATACTGAGAAACCTGGAGAAGGTGCAAACACTTTAGAGCCTAAGAGAATTAACCCAAAAGGTGTCCCATACAGTCAGGCTGAACAGTCTACAGCTTGTCTGAAGAGCAAAATTAGAAATTGACTTCTTGGTGCATGTGAGCACCTTGGTGGGAATGAGTTTTCTCTGAGTGGGTTGTGTGCTAGCAGAAAAAGGCTTAACCAGATCTTGAAAACCAAAACCTAGGTAAGTGAACCCAAAGTGAGTTTCATTTAATTTACTTGTGTGGAACAATATGTTAAGGGGATATAGCAAGTTCTGCATTATCCGAAACATAAAACTGAGTCTGGATGTTTCTTTTCCTAGGTTTTTAAGCCATTCTCAAGCTAGCACTAAATGCAGAAGTTAGCCTGCATTGTCTGTCACTGTGTGGAAACTTGTTAGACTTGTTTGTCTGTTAGAGCAGGATGGCTACCCCAAGATTTTCCATATTTTCACCTTTACTAAATCAGGGGGTTGAATAGTGGGACTGGTGACTGAAGCATGCTTCAAAGCCCTGAGAGACTGTGTTGTAGGAAAGCTAGGGAGGGATGGAACTTTATAGAAGACAGTCTGAGAAAATGAAGAAGGCTTGGAGCTAATCTGAATTGGGACCTGGAGTAGATGACATTACTGTCCTTAAGTGTTGTGTAAAATGTGTTGGAATCATTGGTATATTGACAGTAAGCTTGTGTATTCAAGAACATGAGTTTTTCTCAGAAAAGTGAGTAGTGTCTGGTGGAGGCTAAGGAAGAGGAAGGGTGAATGGCCTCATAGAAGTTCTTGAAGATCAGCCCTGTGCTGTGGGGAAGCATGTGTGCTCCTTGGCTGGGCGGTGGCTTCCACAGGTGTTACTGGAAGGAGCCTATTCAAGTATGGTTTTCTCTCCCGCTACAGGTGGCAGAGCGAGCGCTGTACTATTGGAACAATGAATATATTATGAGCCTCATCAGCGATAATGCAGCCAAAATCCTCCCAATCATGTTTCCAGCACTCTACAAGAACTCCAAGAGTCACTGGAACAAGTAGGTCTTCCCCCATGCTCTGACACTTGCTGGATTGTTTGACCCACTGGCAGTCTTGGGGCATGCTGCTGCAGTGCAACAGTGCATAGTGCTTTGGTGGCAGCAGCTACTGAGACAGGGGGATTGGTGGTAGTATCAGTGTGTATCACAGAAAAAGATTTCTTGAACCTTCTGAGTTTTCTGTCAGCACCCCAGGAAAACCAAGACCCTTGTGCCCAACCAGTCTGTCAGTGTCCTATTAGGGGGACCCTTTACTGAAAGTTCTGCTGGGTCAGTTCAACTGACTTATACAGGGAAATATGCCAATGGCGTAAGAGAAACCACTCAGCAGGTCTTCCATTTTATTTGATTATGTTCCCTGTTGATGGTGACTGCCAGTGTCTGGGAAGGACTTGCACTGACAGTTCATGGAATAACATTCCTTATTAACAGAAAATTGTGACAGGTTAAGGTTTGAGGACTGTCAGTGAAAGTATCTGACTGCAAAATGTGTTCAAAGCAGTTCAGAGAAGCTTTAATTCCCAGTAAAAGTATCCAGAGTGCAGAGTACGTTTCTTACCCACAGGGCAAGAAGATGGGTTCAGCCTGTTGACTAATCCCAGTAGTTACGATGGAGTCTTCCATAACCTACTCCTATTCTCAGCTTATTTTTATGGTATTTCTTTACGTTTAGGTGGAGCTCAAGTGACTCTTAAGTCATACATGCCTTTATTACTGATTGATGTAAAATTCTCTTGCTTTGCTCAGAGGTGTAGTCAATAAAGCACAGAGCGCGTGCGCCGTGAGGGGTGGTCACACTCTGGGGTGGGTGACTTTGGGAAGGGGATGTGTGTTAATACATTTGTGTTATAGTGAACCGGGTTCATCGAAGGAGGGTGATTTTGCCAAGGGGATGTGTTTTAATACAATTGTGTTACAATGAACCATTCATCTGAGAAGNGTCCTCTAATTTTGCCCCCAGCCATCTCTACACAGCATGGAAAAAGGGCCACAGCAGACCAGAGTGGCTTGCTTCTGCAAGGATTGAGGCACCTGCATTTACCAGCCTTGGGGCCAGTGAGTCTGCATAGAGTTTGATACCTGCCTGTCACTAGTGTTGCCAGTCTCTCAGAAGTGTGCAGTAGATTTTCCATATGACCTCTGGCTGCTTGTTAACTAGTGTCCCACTCTTATGTTCTCTGTGACCAGAGAACTTGGCTAATACAGTGCCTGACTCCTTGAGTACAGGAAAAGCAGAGAAAGCAGAACTAACTGGGCAGCTGTCCATGTCAAATATTGTCCCCTGTGTCAGATTCCTAGATGCTACTCTGTTTTATGGTTCTCTTATTAACTTCATTTCTTCTGACTTCTTAATTTAATTCCTTACGTAGTTAATTCAAGTTTAATTAATTTGATTTAACACACTTCCTTTAGTGAATTTGCTAAAAATTAATTCTAGGGAGGCTGGACAAGTCCAGAGTTCAAAAAAGGACTTAATGTTCTTGTCTGAAACCCTTCACCAGTTCCATGTCTCTGCAGCAGCCAAGATTCATGATTCTGCTGTTCCTGTCTTTTCTGCTTCCCAGTGGTATTGCAGAAGAAGTTCTGAAAGTCTTTTACTCTTATTTCTCCTTGTCTGGGAGCAAAAGCCACATCCTCTCTGGGGAGGTTGAGTACCTCAGATTCTCCGTTTCCTTCCCATAGTTCATCTACTTGATCAGACAGCCTGCTTAAGTCCAGCAGGTTTGCATCCCTCTTCCATATTCCATTTGCAGAACTGGTAGAGACACTGAGCTTAGTCTGCTGAATCTCATCTTTGTCTCTGGGTCAGATATTTCAGAAACAGCTTCAACACGTGTTTTCATTCCCTAGGAGAGTCTTTGTCCCATAGGGAGTTCACATACAGTGCAACCTATCCATAAATCACTGGCACAGAGCTGACTTTCCTTATGTGATATTCTGTGTGCTGGTTCCCATCTCTTCAGGGCTGCTGCCTATCTGTTTTGGGCAGCTCAGTGGAAAAGCTCGTGACCAAATACTGTCAGCCCAAAAAAGTCATTGTGTATATGTGGTGTGAACAGTGGGAGGCACTAAAGCCTTGAAAACACCCTTGAACAGGCCCCTAGCATCCTTCATTTCCCACTTCTAACTGCAAGAAATGAACGCATGAATGTGTATTTTGGCACTCATTAATCTGACCACAGCAGGCCTGTCCCAGGGTCTTCTCTTCTTCTCCATCTCTTTCCCCCTGTTGTATAGCTCCTGCTGTGTTTGTGGAAGGGGTTTTGCCTTGGTAAGAGCTGGGATTGTGTGAGAATCTTTTGTCACATTGCTGTAGAATGAGTTGCTGCTGCTGCTGCCTTTTGTCTGTGCTGCTGGTGCCAGCTCAGGTTTAAGAACCTGCCCATCGTGACTTGCTCTCCTTTCCTTGTTCCTTTGCAGGACAATTCATGGGCTGATCTACAATGCACTGAAACTCTTCATGGAGATGAACCAAAAGCTTTTTGATGACTGCACACAGCAATACAAGGCAGAGAAGCAGAAGTGAGTAAGAGGTTTTTGCCAAGTAACTTGAGCTCATCCTAAAGTCTCCTTGGGGTACAGTAACAGATGGTGGATGCCAGTAGGCAGAGGGGAAATGGAAAGGTGGTAAGTAATTCTGTCAAAAAGTAGTATTCCTTGGCCATAACTATGAGTAGGGATGAGGTGTGCCCTGATGAAAACCTTTCAGTCCTGCTGAAGCAGTGAAGCAGGTAGCCTAGAAAAGAGTGACAAGAGTTTGCTGAGTCATGAGCAAATAGATTGCCACATGGAGAATACTCAGCTTTGTTCTGCCTTGGAAATACTTACTAGTTCATGAATGTTGTAGTGATGTCAGTAGAATCTTATTGCTATAAAAAGACTTTTCTGAAGAGATTTGCTGCAGTGGGCATAATGCATCTTTCATGCCACAGGACAGGATGCTTTCAATTTTCCAGTGATAAAGATGGATTCCTGCAGTTTCAAAGAGCAAATGGTGGGGATAAAATTTGAGCTCAGCAAGTACCTGTGCCATGATGCTGGAAAGAGGAAAGAACTCCACTTTTTCTGCTGCCTTGTGCTGATTTTGGTGCTTCTATGGTTTGCCTTGGTGAGCTGAGTCAGTCCAGTAAGCTAGAAGGAAAGTTTTTTTCCTTTTTTTTTTTAAATCTATTTTCTGCTGACTTAGTGACATAAAATAGTAAAACAGCGCTCCTCATTCCTGGTTGAGCCAGGGCTGCTGGTGAAGAGAACAGAGCTAATCCTTCCTGGGAGTGTGGAACTCTGGGGTACATTCTGTTATTTTGTGAAATAGGAGTAAATAACTCAATAATAAGTAATAAGTTGATATATGAATCAGACCTTCAGATGGTTTACTTGCTTATGGAGAAATTAAGGTTTTTTAAAACGTAAAATGGGAGCAAGCAAACTTTCTTTTTTTCCCATTCTAGGGCATTTGGGAAGCCCGCAAATATCTTCACATATATTTTAAGTCATAGTGACAGTACATTTCTACAAGATCTACCTAGTGTTTCCATCAGGAGTTTTCTCTCCCTATTTAGCTGCTGACTTGCTGAAGGTGACTATTCGCAGCACTGATGTGTGACTGATGGAGAATTGTTCTGAAAAAGCTCAACAAAACAGCTCAGTGCTGTCCAATAAAAGGATATGTAGTGCTGCAGTTTTTTGCTCATGTTAAGGTGTTGGGGTTTTTTTGTCTAGTACCTCTGTGCCTAATTAGGCTTCAGAAAACCTTGTGCTGTGAACTAGAAAACAGCACATGTGGGAAGGATTGCATGTGCAAACAAACTCAATAAACAGGAAATGGGGAAAAGGAGAGAGCTTTATGTTCACTGTTAGGCTGCAACCAGATGTTGAGAGGTCTGATTATGGCTTAGCCTCATTTTTAATTTGTTAACATGCCTATAAGTGGCATGCCAGCTCAGGCCTGTCACTGCTGCGTCTCCAGCTGTGCAGCCATAGCCAGGGTGGTCATGAGGGACAGACTCTGCAGGGACATGTGGTGAGGCTGTCTCTCTGTTCAGTGCAAATGGGCTGACTGCACCTTTCTAGTCTCCCCAGACACCTTGAAACTGTTTGGATTATCAGAATCCTTTAGAAAAGCAGTGAGGAAGTTGGGGCAGATAGTGTCTTGTCCTGATTGAGTTATTCATTTGGGGTGTTCTGGAGTTGGTTTGTTGGAGTTGTTTTTGTGACCCTGTGTTTGCTGGTGGAGTAATCTGCTGCTTGAAACCATGGCAGCTTCCTTCTCATTCTAAGCCTACATGACTTTAAAGAGCGTGATGTCATTACAGAGTATAAGAACTTCCTTAACATGGATAGGGCACTAAAGAGACCAGTAGCTTGATGAAAGTCATGTAGTTAATAGAAATAAAGCAGAGATTTTAGTGCAGATCCTTAAAATGTAGAAGAGAATAACAAGGGGTGGTGGATGCTCATCTCTGTTTGCAGCAAACATTCACTGTCCTATAAGTGGCCCTGCTAAATGGTCACTTCAAATGTGTGCTGAAATCTGTGCCAAGTTCAAGAGCTGTGCCTGGGCTGTTCAGGCAGCTCTCTGGTGTGTTATGGTTAGAAAGAAGGAACAGTAGGCAGTGGAACCCCAGTTCTATTGGAAATTATAGTTTGTCCCTCTGCATCTGGGGGGGAGTTGTTGGGGAGGATGATGCAGGAAGGCCCTGCAGAGATGGTTTATTGGTGAAAGATTTTAAGAATGTAAAACCTGCAGAAGAGATAGAGTTAAAAGCAAGATTTCAGCTATAGAATGCGAAGCAGGAAGACGGTGATTAAGTTATCTGAAGACTAGGCCTCTGATGATTGAACAATACTGCTCCCCAGACAAAGGGATAAGGGGTTGGGCCCTGCCAGGTGATAGGGGAAAAGGTGGGTTTTCCAGGTTTTTAGTATGGTAATATAATAGTTCTCATAGGCTGTATGTAAATTCTGTAGGTTTTGTATCCTGTACTGGTTGGTTGGTGCTAACCAGAGTATTCAGCATAGAAGGGAATAAATGGGATTGTAACAGGAAGTTCAGCCCGGAGGACCACGCTTCAGCCGGTGCTGGTCAGGTTGGCTGTCCCCACGAGCAATAAACCACGTGTCCAAAGAGCTTCCCTGTCTCCGGAAATCTCTCATTGAACCCCAGATAGATCGCAGTCTTTTCTAATAGGGAGTCACTAGGAAAATGTGTGTTTAAAATCCAGACCAGTGTCATGGCGTTATCCCAGAAACCAGACACTCTGCTCAACTCCTGGCAGTGCAAAGCCAGGCCAAAAGTACCTGTGCAGCCCACTGTTGCCACCCTATGTTCTGAGGTGAGCGAAGAGCATGTTTGCCTACCTTCTGCTAGTTGTAGTGTGTCTCCTCTTCTTGCCTCATCTCACCTGTGGATTTAGAATTAGGGATCTCTGAATGACAGAGCAGCTCGTCCCCCTGCCTGCACTTTTCTGCCATCTCTTGCTTTTATCATCCTATGAATGAAAGCTGTGCTTTCTCCAGGAGTTCAGACTTGCTCTCACTCTCTCTCTGCAGGGGAAGGTTCAGGATGAAGGAACGAGAAGAAATGTGGCAGAAAATAGAGGAGCTGGCTCGGCTGAACCCCCAGGTGAGTGACAACAGGACCTAGGATGAATGAGGCAAGAATGTGCTGCGGGTCTTGACCTGCTTCTGCAGCCCATGAGAGCAGGTTTTAGCATCTGATCTCAGTTCTGTGGACACTGCTGCAGCAGTGGTGTGTCTCTCCCAAAAAACAGTGTCCTGGGAATGTTTGCAGTATTTTATCAGGCTGTCCCTCTGTAGCACTGATCTCTGAGTACAGCCTTATAGAGAGCATGTATGTGTTTATGGACCACACCCTGAACTGCAGCTGCACAAGCAGTGTGCTGGGAGTCAGAGGGCACAGGAGAGGAGACGATATTCTTCCCTGCCTGTGTCCTTACTGCTGCTTTTCTGGGGCCAGAGAAGGCAGCTGGAAGAACTGTGCTGTGCTGTGTTAGCATGCTGGGGAAGAAGGTGTGGTGTTGGAGGGAGTGCTGACTCTCCAGCTGTCTGTTGTCTGCAGTATCCCATGTATTATGCACCTCTACCCTTGCCTTCTGTGTGCTGTATGGAAACGGAGACCCCGACTGCAGAGGATATACAGCTACTGAAGAAAACGGTGGAGACGGAGGCTGTGCAGGTGCGTAGGTGACTCGAGTCCTTTCACAGTTGCTCCCAGTCCAGCCAGGACATCAGCATAGCCAGAACTGGCTCTTTCCAAATGTTCCAAAGGTAAATGCCACTACTCTCACCCCTTGTCATTAAGAGATCAACCTGTTGTCTGAAGAGTAGAGTTTCTCTAACCTTCTCACTCTGGAAAAAAGTGCCAGTGGGACTTTCTTGTGTCCTTTTAGTCTGTGTTTGGCTCTCAGCCTGTTCTGAAGCATGCTGCAGTACCACCCAGCATAACCTAGAACAGTTGGAGTCAGGAGGCTGAAGGCATGAAGGGGTTTGCTGCTGATTCCTGCCTCCTTTGATTTGTTTGTAGATGCTGAAAGACATTAAGAAGGACAAAGTTTTGCTGCGCCGGAAGTCTGAGCTTCCACAGGATGTCTACACTATAAAAGCCTTGGAGGCCCACAAGAGAGCAGAAGAGTTTCTCACCTCAAGCCAGGAGGCTCTCTGATGGGCTCAGGAGCTGGCCCAGAAGCTCTGCCCCATCCCTTTCCTCCAGGGGTCATGGAAATGCACTCGGTTCTCATGTATTAAGTAAGGAATGAACATGGTGAGCTGTGCCTGTCCTCCACTCCATCTGCATACCTCCAGGGTAGATCTAGTTTTATGTTATAACTTGTATCTCACCACTGTTGTGTCCTACTTTTTCTCTGCTCTCCTGCTTTTCCACCTTGGCTCTGCAAGCATTAAGGGAGCCTACCTGACGTCTGTTTTTATCAGTCCAGGCAGGATTCACTTCACTATGAGCTGCCACCTGACCCTTACTCTGCCAGGAAGCCAGAGCCTTGCTCAGGCTCTGCATTGGGCAGAGCCTGCCACGTGTGGCTCAGTGTGCTGCTCCAAACTCCAAGTGCCCATCTCCGCCACACTGCCCCTGTGCTGCCTGTGCAGCTGAGTCCTGCCATAGTCAGAGGCCAGGCTGAGCTTGGGACAGAAGCAGAGTTTGTGAAGGCTCTGCTGCCTCTCCAGCCTGCTTTGGGGTGCAGCTCCACAGCTGAAGGGTCTTAATGGACAGCGGAGGAAATGTTTACTTCTAGCTTTCTTTTGCTACAAGCCCCTTGTTCTGTCCCCCTGTCAGTGGAGTGGGGGTTCAGTGCTTTGCCACCCCCAGTTAAGCTGGGTGCAAGCACTACATACTATTGCAGTCCTCCCTTTAGTGCATCCTTAGAAGCTCTCTTTTGAGAAAGTGAATTCTTTCTGCTATTTGTGTTGGTCCATGCTGGCTCTTCTCCTTCCTGATGTCTCGGGTTAATTGTGGGCTCAGAATTTACTTCCCACTTTGTAGCAGGTGTCAGCCACTGACTTCTACTTTCTTCTTCTACCTGCTCAATTAAAATACTCCTGCAGCTCTCCCTTTGTCTCTGTAGCCCATCCTTAGCTCTTCAGGGCCAGGGTTTCTAGGAAGCTTGTGCTGTTAGTCATTTCCGCAAGCTAGTGGAAGCAATGGATACACCTCATGGGGTGTGGCTAAATCTGAGTGTTCAGTTTTCTCCTCATTATTATCAATGGCTAAGCACTACTGCTGAATCACTTCAATGGGTGCTCTGAGCAAAGTTCACCTGTCCTGTTAGGTGTGCACCCACTGTGGCCCGAGGCCCTTGTTAGTTATCATGTGGTGCATCAGGGGCTCCTGCTAACTTAGCATTTAGAAACACTTGCTGATAGCCCAGGGGCTTGCGCAGCATTGGGTGCTACTGAAACAACGCTGTTGTTTGTGGTGCGGATTTAGTGCCAGGACAAGGTGCCACCTCAGAAGCTGGTTTGTCACAGAGATGGAGTCCTTGCTTCTTACCTGCTGCACCTGCTTTCTTGACACATAAGCTTAAGTGGGTTTGCAGTAGTGCAGGGAGCCTGCAGGGTTGGTGCTAGCCTGACACTGGTTTGCAATGGCACAGGATGTTGTAGAAGGTTCCAGTGTATCTGCCTGCCCTCACCAGTAAACCATTTCGAGGTCAGATGATCACCCCCTCTAATCTTTCTGCTGGTGTGCAGCACATTTTTCCTCCAATTGCAGCGAGGCTGTTTTGACCTGCATATCCTGCATCCCTGCCTCATGTACTCTCTCCCAGCTCAGCCCGTATCAGGAATGCCACCCTCTCTTGGGAGGAGCTGGTGGGCACATGTGTGAGATCCCCCCNAACGGGCCAGTTTGTCAGGAGACTTCAGAAACACCTCAGGGAGGTTATTGCTTATTTTGAACATTAATTTGAGCTCATGATCAGCTGCCAATTAATTACCTCATGCCTGGCACAGCATGTGGACACACACCAGGTGGTGCCGACGGCACCAGAGCAGCACAGCAGAAATGAGGGCTGCCAGGCTCAGGCTGGGCAGGAGGCTCCTTCCTGTTTCAGCATAGGCTCTCCAACTGGCTGCTTAGCATTGCTCTGTAAGCCAAGATCTCATTTTTAAATTGTTGCAGCATGGTGTGCCCTCACTTGAGCCTGCTTGCTGATGGGCAGTGGCTGCCTTTCCCTGCTGTGGGCTGCTCTGCCTGCGGAGGGAACAGAATCTTGTGATGTGCTGAAGCTGGCACTTCTTGTGTCCTTGTGTCCTGAAGATGATCTGTCTCTGCTGGCAGCCCCTGACCCTGGCCAGAGGAATGCTGCTGGGGTTGTGCCATGTGCAGGGGCAAGATTGTAACACATCATGATTATGTGCTGTACAGCTTTGATGTTCCCATAGCTTTTTGTGTCTTGTTTTGGGTCAGGGAACTTAGGCTTAGTACCCTCACATCGTCTTTTGTTTGCTGCCTATTCATTCCAGTGTCCTGGACACCTCAGAAGGGGACCATGTGAGACGGGGGAGTGTGCTCACCCTCTCACCACATGTACTGCTCATCGGCAGACCTGCATCTGCCACACTACAGCTGCCCCTTCCTCAATACTTGGTTTCTAGCATTAGTGCTGTTCATTTCTGCCTATGCCTTTCCCCATATCAGCCAAATGGACAGAACTGGAGCTGCCTCTTCCACTCCACCTGGCTTGCTCCTCCCAAGGGAAAAAGCAAAACTACTGCATTCACACCCTGGACACAAGTATTAAGCTGCTTACAGTTCATATGTACATATGGTGTACTTTATTTTCAGTAGAGCATTACATAGTATGAAAGTGTTGGATTTTGTACAGATGTCCCTGTATGTACAGAACTAAATAAAACCAATCTCTTGGAATGACACATCTTGCTCTACCTGTGATATTCTAACACACAGACCCTGTCCTGAGAGGAGGGGCCCTAGCCTGGAGAGTGACTTCTCTGCTACTGTCAGCACGGGGCCAAGTCCAGTGTTTATCCAGAGGGAATCTGAGCAAAGCCAGGCAAGCCACATCGCCCCATATGCATCCAGGCATGGAAACCAATCTGCCTCATCAGAGGTAGAGGAAGCCAATACAAGGTCATCACATTGACTTATGCATCAGCCAGAACCCAGAAAAAGGAGTGGGAAGGAAAATCAGACAATGTCAATGGGACAAACTGGAAGGTTGATACTGGCAAGTCCTGTCAGCACCTAGCTCGGAGGCAGTGGGTGCTTCCAGGGTGGAGGGAGGGCTGGGGTTTGCAGCCCCTGTGCCGCAGCTCAGCCCTCAGTTCCACTGAGGCCGGGGCCAACGAGGCTCTGCCGGGCCTGCAGCGTGCGTTGCACCACGTCCTTCCACTGCTCCTCCGAGATCTGGCTGGCCCAGGCAGGGATGCCCAGAGTGGGCAGCTTCACGTTGGCCATGGTCCTCTTCACCAACTCCACATGCTCTGAGAACAGACAGGCCGTGAGACCGCGGCGGAACCCCGGAAGAGTCCTGCCGGAGACGCGGTTACCTGCATCCATAGGGATGGAGCTGTGGCTGCTCTGAGCCGTGGCGCCTTCTGCTGCCGCTTCCTCATTCTCCTCCTCGCTGTCCACTGGCGGGTCGGGCAGGTGCAGCCTCAGCATCTACGAAGAAAGGCGGGCAGCGGGGGTCGGGACCGCGGGTGCCCCCAACCCCGGCCGGGCGGGAGGCTCTGGGCGGTACCTGCAGCCGCTCCTGCAGGCCGAGGCCCGCGTCGCCGAGGCCCAGCTCCGGTTCCTGGCTCAGCGGCTGATACAAGTACCCGCCGCCTTCCTCCTCTTCCTCCTCCTCATCGCCGCTCCAGCCTGCCGCGCTGTCAGGGCCCTCTGGCGGCCCGGGCTCCCGGGGACAGACGCGCTCGGGGCCCATGCTCCGCACCACCGCGATGCACCGGGCGCGGCGCCGAGGAGGTGCCGCCGCCACCGCCCGAACCGCCGCGGCCGCCGCGGGGCACTGTGGGTGTTGTAGTCCTGAAGCGGGTCCCGGGCGCAGCGGGCGGTGCCGCCGGCACGCGCCGCCGGTGCCATCGAGTGTCGCCATTGAGTGTTGCCATCTCGATCTGGGTCGGGGTTGGACCAGCGCCCCGGGGCCGGGGCCGGGGCCGGGGAACCCAAGGGCCCGCCCCTGAGGGGGGCCGGAGTCTGGCACCCCGGAAGGGCCTGTCGGGGCCGGGCCGCTCCGGCGCGGGGGGCGCACGCGGAGCCGGGCGGGGCCACGCCGCACTACAAGTCCCAGGGAGCGGCGGGAGCTCCTGTCGGAGCGGGGCTGTCGGAGCTCCTTGTACGGGCACAGGTACGGGGCTGGGGCCACAGGAGCGGGGGTAGCCGGCGGGGCCATGCTGGGTCTGGGGGAGAGTAAGACCGGCAGGCACTGCCAAGCTGGTCCGCGGCCGCGGGGCTGCCGCCCTGCCCGGGTGCTCTCGGCCGGGCCCGCGGGCAGCGGATGGGGGGCGCGGGGCGGCAGAGAGGGGCGCCGGCGGGGAGGGGCAGGAGCGTGTCCAGAGTAGGGCAGAGGAGCTGCTGAAGGGTCCAGAGAGTAAGTCCTATAAGGAGCGGCTGAGAGAGCTGGCAGTGTTCAGCCTGGAGAAAAGGAAGCTCAGAGGAGACCCTCTCTACAACTGCCTGAAAGGAGATTGTTGCCAGGTGGGGGCCGGCCTCTTCTCCCAGGTAACAGTTGGCAGACAGGTCAAGAGGAAATAGCTTCAAGCTGCACCTGGGAAGGCTTAGATTGGATATTCGGAAAAACTTCTTCACAAGAAGGGTAGTCTGGCATTGCAACAGGCTGCCCAGGGAAATGGTCGAATCACCATCCCTGGAAGTGTTAAAAAAATCTGTAAATGTGGCACTTTCAGGACATGGGTTAGTGGTGGGCCTGACAGGGTTGGGTTAGTTGCTGGACTCAGTGATCTTGGTGGTATTCCTCATCCTTAAAGGATTCTGTGACCCCACACCTCCCTATGCTCCCCTAACAGGTCTGTGTCACGAAGGCTGCCCTTCTGCCCTGGCATGACCTTGGCTGTGCCTTCTCTCTTCATTCGGTGGGCTTGTGTGGTTTTAGACCATGTATTCTCTCACCCAGTTGTGGCTGGTATGAGGCTGCGTGCCTGGTCTTCCCCAGTCCCATGTGCCAGGCAGAGGAAAGGCTGGCACCTGTGAGCCTGCCGTGTGTGTGGCCAAGCCCAGCAGACCACTCTGCCTGGGGATCAGCGTCAGTGCAACAGAGGGGCAGAGGAGCAAACTGACGTAGCCCTGTGTAAAGCAAGAAATGTCCCACTGGCTGTCAGCTCAGCTTTCCTGAGCCTGCTTCCCAACCCAAGGGCTGCCCTTGGCGTGTCAGAAACAGCTTGACAGGCTGAGACAAATTTGTGATGGGGAAGTGGGTCAAGCACTATCTCCTAAGTTTAGGCACACTCCATAGAGAAGCTGGGGTTTGGGAAGCAAGGTGAAGAATAGAAGCCAGCTGAGTAGGTGCAGAATCTCAGCTAGGCTTTAGGCAAAAATAAGTCAGCAGTGGGCAAAATATGTGGTGAAAAATAAGGAGATGGTGAGGCTGCCTGTAGGGGGGGGACACTGGAATAAATTTGTGCCTGAGCAGCGTGGTCTGTGATTCCCATGCCTAACGTGAGCTTCTAGAGCACGCTTGGTTCACGAGCTCAAGGGCTGTTCTAGCACCAACCAGTTTACCGGGGCTGGAATTGCATTGTGAGTGTCCGAACTGCTGAATGTGCAAGCTTGCAGTTTCACACGGCCTTAGCACAAATGCTCCAAGCATTAGATAAATGTCAAGCACGAGTGAGGAAAGTGGGCTGTTCTCATGTTATCTCTAACAGTGTGTTGGATGTGCTTGAAATAGAACTGTCTATATGGACTGCTGTGAATTGGCTGGGCTATTTTAAGGGTTATTAATTCTTGTGGCTGGTGTCTTTTTGGAGACAGGACTGAGGCAGCTACATGGCAGGATTTGCTCTCTGGAGCAGCTTTGCAGAATAGGCTGCTCTTCTTGGAGTGCTGCTGTAATTCTGGGGATGACAGAACAAGTCCTTGAAAATCCAGGCCACTTGTTGGGTTTCTCCCCTTTGCTTTGGGAATTGGATGCAGCAAGGTTAATTTGAACAGCTTTTAGAAATGGCTCTAGCTTTCCTTCTGTGTGCATACAGAAGTGAGAGAGCCCAGTGAGCTCCCTTTGAGCAAAGAAGTGGATCCAAGGATATATGGGTTTGTTTTAAGATTATCACCTGGCTACTATACTTGGAGATGCTTGTTACACAAGTGATATAGGAGGCAGACGAAAACATATTGACTGCATGATTCAGAAGGCATAAAAGGCATGTATTAGTAGAAAATCACACTCTTACAGAAAGCATAGTGAACCTAAGACCTGATTGTTCTTTAGGAGACTCCTCTCGCACTATTGGCCAAGAAGGGAACAGCACCTACTTGTAAACATCCTGCACAACACCAGGTGCAAGGGATAAGATAATAAGGTTTAATTCTTTTTCTTTTAAGTTTTCCAGGCCGAGCCTGGGAGAAGTTATCTCTGTTCTTTCTTCGACTGAACTGAGAATATCCACAATTCCCCCTTTTTATTTAACGGAGGAGGCAGGATTTGTAATCCTCCGCGGGGCCCCTTGCAGAAAGCAGGACAAACACAGCTCAAGAGGTTTATCAGTTGTCAATCAAAAGCTGATCTAGAATCACCAAAGAGATTTTCAACACATACTGTTGAATTCTCTACAATCCCATCTTTTTACAAGCATCCAGTCTCATTGTTCCTTTGTGCAAAAGATGTAGCTATTAATTCTAAGAAATCAGTTAGTAATTCTAATACAGTAATAAAACTTCCTTAGTCTGCTTTAAGGACTAGCAGTCTAACTTGTCAACAGCCTTTCCCCAGTGTGAGCAGATGCCCACCTGGCAGAAGAAAGTATTAATAACAGGTGCACATATTTAAGTCAGCCAAATTTGGCAAGATGAGTAACATCTGTTTGCCACAGCTGCAAAAACCCTTAGGCCTCTGGGGTTTATCTCAGGCAGTAAGGTGCAGCAGGTTCATGACAGTCAATAACTGACAATGTCACAACCCTCAGTTGGCATTAATTGAAATTGCTTTTGCAGAGTGTGTGCACTTTGGTGGAAGGAATCATGCAAGGCATTTGCCTACACAGTCATGTCTTGATGTGCAGGATCTAATATGAACAACTCGAGTAATATGAATGAACTCGGGTCTGAATTGCATCACCGCAAAGTTTTCAAAATGATTGAGTGTGTCTGCTGCATAAGCAGAATGAGTAAACAAATTCAGAGACACCTGAGAAAAATGCTGGAAAGCCATAGAAAGCCTTTACTTCAACCAGGCTCAGCCTAACTTGTGACGTTCCAGTGCTCTGACCCGTCTGTAAAGACGAGATGGCCTTTTTGTTTGTGGGGTGGTTTCTGTGTGTGTTTTTGGTGGGGTTTTTTTTTTGTTTGTTTGTTTTTGTTTGTTTTGTTTTGTTTTTTGTGAAAAGCGACGGCCGAGGAACCCAGGCCTGGCGGGGCAGGGGACCCGGCCCTGGCCGTGGCGGGCTGTAGCAATGTCCGCGCCAAGGCCAGATAACTTTGGTCTGTTGTTTTTTTTCCCCCAAACCTCCCTTACCAAAACAGGGAGACGGAGGAATGCAGGAGAGGTTGGAGGGATCAACTCTCTGACCGAAAGCCGCCTCCTCTTTCCCTCTCCCTTCTCAGTCACTGTGCCAACTTGGGAGATGGATAGGAGGGCCTTTGCAGGGAATATGGAACTTCACCCTGGATTTGGCGTTCTTGGCACAGCCCGCGCTTTCCACAAGACAAGCGATCCACCCCCACTTGTCCCACCTCTGCCTTCTCGCCGTGGAGCCGATGTCTCAGCCAATTCCCCAGCGCTCCGTCCCTCCCTCATCCCCCCTGGGCACAGGACGAGGCGCAGCATTCTCGGAGCCTGCCCAGGGAATGGGAGAAGTGCGGGTGGGGCGCCCTGGGTCACGGCGGGGACCCCACTGGGAAAGGCAGGGCCCTGTCCAAGAGAGCTTGTGTCCTAGAAATATGTCAGTCCCCAGAAAAGCACTGAGTTTCAGATTTCGCAGCACGGCGGCGCGGACAGTGAGCTGCCGAGCAATGCCACTGGAGGGGGACAGGCTGCTGGCGTTCATGCCTGTCCCAGCCCGCGTCTCAGAGGCGCACGGCTCGAGACAGTCCGAAGAAAGAAGAAGGGAGGCCGGGCTGGTTGCAGAAACCGAAGCAGGCGGCGGGCTGGGTCCATCCAGCGCAGGTGGCAGAGCGGTGAAGGCGGCCGCCAGAGGCGGCGCTATCTGTGCCTCTGCCGATGCCGCTGGCATCTGCGCCTGTGCTGCAGAAGTGGAGGGGCCGACCGGCTTGTCACTCGGTCCTGCTGCGTCAGTCGCCGGCAGCAGCGGTGGTTCCGCCCCCTCCCCCGGCACGGGGAGGGGGAATTTAAGCGGCGGCGGGAGCAAAGGCGATGTGGCGGTTTCTCCTCGGTGCAGGGAGAACCGGAGCCGGCGGGGCGCTCGCTTCCTTCCCCTCCCCCCGTATAGGGATGGGGGAGAGCAGCGGCGGAGCCGGCTGGCCGTAAAAGAGTT
The DNA here is from genome assembly GCA_013396995.1 of Dicaeum eximium. Classification (NCBI taxonomy): domain Eukaryota; kingdom Metazoa; phylum Chordata; class Aves; order Passeriformes; family Dicaeidae; genus Dicaeum; species Dicaeum eximium. The sequence continues at coordinate 41,565 of VWZP01001141.1, forward strand.
GGTCTCTGTCTGGCTGCAGGGTCGGCAGACGCAGCCGAGCAATTTGCAAAGCTGGGAAAACCGGTCTCGGCGGGGGGAGCGAAACCAAGTGCAGCAAGGGCTCCCAGGCGCTTTTTCGCGATGCAAGGGGAGCCGGAGCCGGAGGTGGAGTAAACGGAACAGGACGCTCTGTCACGGCTGATCGGGACACGGTTCCCATAGCGATCGCGAGCGAAATATATGTTGGCTTTGTCGCTTCACTGTTCCTTGGGTTCTTGCCCCAAAAATCTTTAGAAATGCATCTGCAGGTGGTGACCAGCGGAGATGCGGTCGGGTCACCCCTGACGACCTCATCCAATAAACAGTCTTCCCAAGTCCGTGGGTTAAGCGCAGCAGCCGCATCGACTGGGAACCCATGTGACTTGGCCCAGGACAGCAGATGACAGAATAAATGATCCGATTCCCATAAGAGGCATTAGGGTCCTCTATACAGAAATAATTGATTGTTCATTTTTAATAAGTTGGTTTCCCATTTTAAGGAAAACCCTTCCCCAGGCAGCCGTCCACTCTGGGCGGTAGACAATCTCCCCTGCTGGGGGTCTGTCTCGGTCCCAGCTCTGAGGCTATAAACCCACACTCCTAAAGGGCCAAATCTTCTCCAGGAAGATGCAGAGATAAATCACAGTACCTCTCTCTTAGGAGGGTAGAAGGTGTCCAGTCCATCTTTCAGGGAACGCTGGAGGTCAGCCTGAGGCGTCTCTGGTTCATCTCACAGTTTCTTCGGCAGGGACGTCTCCCGTTCATCTTGCTCTGACGGAGGAATCACCCAGTGATCTCCAGTTCGTGCTAGACACATATCTGGGGTCAGCAATAGTCACCCCAGTGTGTCTGCACCCTTGGAGGGGTCAGCAATGGTCAGGCCAGTGTGTCCACACCCATGAAGGGGCCACACGGAGGGGTAACCAATTGTCACACGAGTGATATAGGGGACAGACAAAGATGACATATTGACTCCATGATTCAGAAGGCATAAAAGGCATTTATTAGTAGAAAATCACACTCTTACAGAAAGCATAGTGAACCTAAGACCTGATTGTTCTTTAGTAGACTCCTCTCGCACTATTGGCCGAGAAGGGAACAGCACCTACTTGTAAACATCCTGCACAACACCAGGTGCAAGGGATAAGATAATAATGTTTTAATTCTTTTTCTTTTAAGTTTCCCAGGCTGAGTCTGGGAGAAATTATCTCTGCTCTTTCTTTGACTGAACTGAGAATATCCGTAGATGCTCAGTAGCTTTCTATCTTGAATGAAGTATTTTCATAACTAATTTTAGGGTTTGAAAATACTAAGCCGAAAGCCAATAGAACAAACAGGTGAAAAATCCAACTGAAACCCAGTTTGGTTTTTTTGTTGTTGTTTTGGGGATTTTTTTTCTATCCGGACCACAGTGCTCACGTCACCACAACACTTTTGGAAGATACTCTAGTGAGAGATTATTGAGTGATATTTTTGTTGATCTCAGATGTCCATATGCTGTGTTGTTAGGTTCTTGTTAGGTACAAGCTGGAGCAGTTGAGATCAAGGTTGTTTCAGGCATTGAGTGCATCTTCAGGCAACAGCACAACCAGAGAGATGGGAGTGCTATCTATAGGTGCTGTATTGGAAGAATGCAGAGCTGAATTAAATTTGACTGTTCCCTGGCTTAGCAGTGAAATGCTCCAGGTGCTTTGTGGTGAAGGAACAACATACTCCTGTGCTCACTTAATTTCCAGCATTATCAGCATCAGGTACTTCATCAGTAAGTGAAGCATGTTCTGATTTTTGGAAATGCACTTATTCATGGCATTCCTAATTAATGACAGGACCTACCAGGATTTCAAAATTTCTCTGCATTCTCTGTGCTTCACTGTATTTCTGGATAGATCATGGCAGACCAGGGAAATGTGGAGTAGTGAAGATTGCATGGTTGGAAGTAGGAGATCTGTTAGTTTTTGGAGAATGGAAGTGAGGAGCTAATATGAATCAGTGGAAGCAAGTGGTGGCTTGAACAGAAGCTGTGATTCTGTGTGCCTCATCCTGCAGTGCCCTCCCAGTTCTCTAATACAATTTGCCTCTGTTTTAATATTTTTGTGTTTTATAACTTACATCACTTTTGCTAGTGTCCTAAATGAGAAACCACAAAATGTATTTTGCATAACCTAATATTGTACAGTGGGGGAAATTGTTAGTAAATTGTTTTTTATCAGGTTTGCTGTTTCCCTCTCTCCTTGGCTGTGTCCTCTGTGATCTTTAAAGAAAACTAAGCTGTAGCTTAATGTCAAGTGCACTTCTCCTATGAAGAAATCCTTATAGGAATGAGATTGAAAAGTGGTTTATTTATGTCCTCATTTATATCATATAAATTATCATTGGAAATCAAACTTGAAATGGAACTTAACGGTGTCTATAGTTGTAGGACAGAAAATACAGTTTTTCCTCAAAATACATGTCTAACCCCTATTTGCAGATAGTGCACAGAGAGGGCTTGGAGGAGGAAAATGCTTTGGGACAGAAGGTTGGTCTAAAGAAATGATTGTAAATAAGGCAGGAGAGGAGAATCTGGAGCTGGGCACAGAAAGCATGGGGTGGAGTAGGGGAGGCATCCTTGGGAGACAGGGCTGTGCAGGGAGGAGGGAAGGCCAGGCCTGCGTGTGGCTGAAAAGGGGCAAAAAATGCTTGGTGATGGCAGGAAGATGTGGTAGTTACAGGGTAGGGTTGTGGCCAGTGGCAGAAGAGGAAGATGAGAGTGTGCATGGATGCTTATATTACAGTGTAGAGAAGAATACTTGGGTTTGGAAAAACCCTGAAAGTTTGTTAAACCCTGTGTTTTCCCATGACCCTGTAAAGATTACTTCACACTTCTGGTCATTCTCTCTTCATGAAGTGTTCAGATGAGTGTTTGCTTTTCTTGGCTCTGAGGAGGGGCAGCAGGAAGCTGTGTTGGCAGAGCTTGCTGTTTGCTCTAATGGGGTATCCCCAGACAGAGCCAAGGTGAAGCACAGCCAACTTCCATCCCATTGCCCTTGCCACCACTCCAGACCTTCCAGTCACCTGGAAAGCAGTCATTTGGGGAAAAACTTTTCCAGTAATTGTAGGAAACAGCGTTTCAACATGTTGCTTCAACCTCAGCATCTTTCTTGCAGTGCCAGGGATTGGGACTGGAGCTGCTGTTTCTCAGTGGACCAGATTTAACCTCTTGGGATGATCTGCCTTCTGATTGGAATAGCAGAACTGCTGGGACAGGGAAGCCAGCTCCTGTGGCAGTGACAGGACCAGCATCCTTGCACCTGGCTCAAGGGAAGTCCCAAGGGTGAGGAAGAGTTTTCCCAACCTTTCTGACAAAAAAGGCAGGGGCCTTGGTACAGTGCCTGCCTGCCATGCCAAGCAGCTGTGCTCCTCTACCTCAGTAGGAACCAAGCAGAGAACTTGGAAGTAAGATTCATCCTCTTGGTCCTCCTGGATTGGGCTCAGTCTGAAGGGTGTTGAAAAATATTGATGATGATGATGATAAAGATCAGTTAAGCTCCTTGAGGAGTCTTTTACAGAATCACTTAAACAAGAAGAGGTTATGAGGAAAACATTGGTTAGATTTTTCAGCAATAACTTGTGACTGAGGCAGGAAATAGATTTAGATATGTGAAGCCTTCAAAATAGCTTGGAAGGTGACTTTGGTGGTGTGGGTGGTTTTGTGGGTACCACCCTCAGCAGGGAACCAACCCCCCAGGGCCCTTTTGGGGGTAATTCCCTTGTGAGTTCTTGAGCAAGGTGTGAGACACTGGCACGACTCAAAGTTTCTGTCTTCGGTCTTCAGTTTATTCTTATCTTTGTTTGCTTGAGGATCAGACTTAACATACAAGAAGCAAGCTACAAGAGGGGCAAAAATGGCCTCGAGAATCTCAAACCAAGGCCTTTTAAAGATATAATATCCAATTGTCTTTTCACACGTATATTGTTTTTACTTTATTACCAATAACTTTTTCTAATCTACATATGTGGCCTCTATGTCACTATTATTCTAAACCAATAACTATCTGCCACCTACACTACAGAACATGGAGTGAAAGAAGAAGAAGAAGAAGAAGAAGAAGAAGAAGAAGAAGAAGAAGAAGAAGAAACCACACCCAAAATCTCCATTTTGGGTCCCTTTTACTCTCATATTAGATCCTAAAAATCCTAGACCTTTTGTCTAACACTCACTATTACTATCACTATCATCTATTTCACACTTTGTCTTCTAACTGATCCCAAAGCCTTGGCAACCTTCTCCAGGGATGCAGATCAAAAGCACTGTTCTGCTGAGTGCCAGAACCTTCCAAGACAGACAGAGACACACTCTCTGTGTCTTGGACTCCCACAGGTGGGTTCCATGGAAACTCATCTGTTCTGTAGCTTTGCAGAGGACTTATACAACAGTGCTGCCTGGCTTGAAAAAAACCCAGTTGCTTAAGGAAAAAAACCTGCTAGATCTGAAATTGAAACATGGCTTGTAGAAGACAGGGGCTGTTCTGGGCCCTTCTGGAGCACCCCTGTTAGAGCAAAGCTTGCTGTGACTTTCTGGGTTACTGACTGCAGTTTAGGTTAGGGTGGTTGCTGTAGGAACAGGCAGGTTTGCAGGAGAGACTCCTGTTACAATAAGGCTGCAGGATGGTCTGTTTGGGCTTTGCACATATCCTGTCACTGTAACGTTCTCGTACAGAGCATGAAAACAACTCAGAAAAGAAATAATTTTAAAAAGAAGCTACTCAAATTTTTATGATATTTGGGAGTTCTGGAATGAGGTGACTGGTTACTGAATGGTTTTGAACTGTCTATGGAGTCAGTGGATGAAGCTGGAAGCCCAAGCTCTGCTTCATGCCAGGAGCTCCCTGTTGGTGGCATCTCTTATTCTTCCTGCAGGAGGGGGTAAAATGTGTGTATGTTGGTGGGCCAGGCGCTGGGGTGGTAAGGCTGCTAATGGGCCTTGTTGTGAGCAGTGATTCCATATGACTGAAGGGCTGGGCTGGCCAACTGGAGCAGAGCAGCATGGCACTGCCCCTCTTGCTGCCCTCCAGCTACTTCAGAAACCTGAAACAGGAGGGAAGTCCTTGCCAAAACTCACTACTTTCCAAAATGAAATGGGTAGAGCATAGGAATTTAGTCCTTGTTCAAAGGTATCCCCAAATTTCTTTGGATTCTGCAAAGGCTAAAACTGGTTGTAGAATGGGAGCATTCTGACTGAGTCTTTCAATAACCTAGAACCAAGAAATAAAAGAAGACAATTTTATTTGTGCTGTCTGAAACACTGACGTATCTTCTAATGGCTAATTTTCAGCTAGGAGAAAGCTGTTAAAAATCAAATTGACCTGCTGTTTCAGAAGCACCCGGGCAGGACTCTGCTCTAGATTCTTAGATCCAAAGGAGAATCTCTGCAAGAATCAGCTGTAGTGATTTCTCTAAGATATGATTTAAGCTATCTGTTTGAGGAATGAAGGATATCAGTTGCTTAACAAGATATGATGATACAGAATTTTCGTAGTTGTGCCTGGGTTTGCTGTGGGAGGAAAAGACCTTTTCTGAGCATTAGCAAAGAGCTTTCTACCTAGATTAGGGTGTTTCCACTCTCTTACATCTAATTAGATTGGACCTTAGTGCTCAAATCAATGAGTCCAAATGCTAATATTGTCACCCACCCCCATAATGGGAAGTTGGTTGTTTTACGTAGGGGTGGTTCTTTGGAGGTTTTTTGTTGGGTGTCTTGTTTTCATATTTTTTTCCACCCTTTCTCAGAACTGGTCCAAAGAGCACACTCTTCCCTCTGGGCCTGTTTTTTTCACCTTCGGCTCTCATTTTGTGTTTTCATTCATGCAGACAAATGGCTGTGACATGTACATGACTGTCACCGTTGAGTCAGGAACAGGAATGAAGAAGGCGACATTACTCCATGCTTCAGAAGGCATAGAAGCAAACTTTATTAGAAACCACTAGACAGGATCGGTTACCTAGGGCCTGATTGATCTTCAGCAACACCTCTCACACCATTAGTTAATTAGGAACAACACCTTCTTATAAACATCTTACCATAAACACCACGTTCCTCATGTATAACATGTTCACAGCTGCAGAGATTAAGGATTGTTTTGATTCTTTCTTTGAGCTTTCTCACACTTCTCCAGGATGATGCCTGGAAAAGCTATCTGTTTCTCTCTGTGATCAGAGAGCCAGCCACCACAGGTCCCCCTTTTTGTGAAAAGGAGGAGGCGGTGTTTGTAATACTCTGCAGGGTCTGTCTGCAGGAAGGAGAACAAATGCAGCTCAAGAGATTCCTTTAGCAGTTTGCTGGTTATCAGTCAGAACTTCAATCAGGCACTGGCTTAGAATGGTCAGAGAGATTTTCAACACATGCCATCACATTCTTTACAATCACATCCTTTTACTAACATCAAGTCTTGTTCCTTCATGCAAGAAATCACTTACTAATTCTAATACAGTAACAAACCATGCTTAGTCTGCTCAAAGAACTGGCAGTCTAAATTATCAACAACCCTTCTCCAGTATGAGCAGATGCCCACATGGCAGAAGAGAAGGTGTCAATAAACACCTGCACATACTTAAGTCAGCCAAATTCAGCCAAATGAGTGACATCTGTTTGCCACAGCTGCAAAGCCGTTAGGCCTCTGGGGTTTACCCCAGCTGGTAAGGGTGCAGCAAGTCCATGACAGCACAAGAACTGACAATGTCACAAGCCTCAGCTGACATTAATTGAGATTGTTTCTGCAGAGTGTGTGCACTTTGATGGAAGAAAGCGTGTGTGGCTTTGGCCTGCACAATCTTGTCAGGCTGAGGCACTGCCCAACCTAGTAAATTGGTGTGACTCTGAATGTGCAGGATGTAATATGAATGAACTCAGGTCTGAATTGCACACCACAAAGTTTTCAGTAACTGAAAGAAAACTGCATTACTGACTTCTTTCAGACGTGAACAATCCAAACATTTGTTTATGTCTGCTGCATAAGCAGAATCAGTGACCAAGTTCAGAGGTACCTGAGAAAATCTCTGGAATACCATGGCAACAGCCTTTAATTCAACCAATTGGGCCAAGCCTGACTCGTGGCCTTCCAGCATTCTGAGCCGTCAGTGAAGACGGTGGGTCTTTGTACATATTTTCTTTCTTTTTTTTTTTTCCCCTTTCTTCTTCTCTTTTTTTCTTAGATTTTCAGAAGGCGGCGGTGGGACGATGATGCGGGTGCCACCGCGGCGTCCCTGCCAAGCCCGGATTGGTTTGGTTTGTTCTTCAGCTTTCCACGTTAGAAAAGGGAAAAGTTAGGAATGCAGGAGGAGATGGAGGGAATCGATTCCATCCCACCGAGCCGCCCCGTCCTCCCCCCGCTCCCTCCACGGCCACTGGTCCGTGTTGGCAAATGGAAAGGAGGGGCTTTCTAGGGAATATGGAATTTTGCCCTGGTATTGGGGTCCCTGGCACAGCCCGCGCCCGCCCCAAGACAAGCGAGTCGCTCCCGTTCTCCCCTCACCGCCCTCCCCCACCACAGCCGAATTCCCGGCCGTCTCCGTGGTGCGCCGCCTATCCTCCACCGCTCCCGGGGATGGGACGAGCTGCAGCTCTCCCGGACCCCACTCCTCCCGCCCCGGGAATGAGAGCAGGACGCGCGGGGCGCCCTGAGCCACGGCGGGGACCTCACGAGGCAAGGGGGCCCCCGTCTCAGGGAAGGTGCTGGTCCCAGGAGGACGTTGGTTCCCAGGAAAGTGCCCATTCCCAGGCAGATGCTGGATGTTGGTCCCGAGCGGACTCTGGTCGTCTTCAGCGTCACTGCGCGTGTCCCGGGGCAGCCTGAAGGCGTCCTGAGGGGTGCGGCGGGCGAGTCAGTCCGAAGGAGGCAGAGGGGGCGGCAGGCCTACTGGAGGAACTGAAGCAGGCGGGGGGCGGGGCAGGCATGGTGGGCGCTGCGGGAGCCCAAACAGCAGGGAAAGGCGCAGTGCCCGTAGGTCGCTGCTCGCAGCAGGGGGAGGAGGAGGCAGAGGTAGTCGGCGGAAGAGACCACGACTCTGTCCGCCTCACTTTGTCCGCAGTGAAGGCGCTTCCGCCTCCGCCCGCGGCGCGGAGGGAGAAGGAGCCGGCGGACGGGCAGAGGCTGGAACAAGGCGTCCCAGCGGCCGCTCACGGCGGTTCAGGGAGTGCCGGGGGCCGAACTCGCGACAAGTTCCGTGTCTCTCGGGGTTCCGGGCAGAGCCGAGGGAGAGCCGGCAGCTGCCCGCCCAGGGTTCTCGCTCCCTGAGCTCCCCAGATCTGTTTCGCACGCCCCCGAAGTCCGGTCTACAGTAATTCAAATGCGTCCTTATGTCCGCTAATGGCCGTCGCCAAGCAACTAGCGAGCCTCTGCGCTAAAAGCGGTTTCCGCGGTTACTGAATATTCATGAGCCTTCGCCCAGGAAAACAGGACCGCAGGCTCTGATGCTCGGCAAGGCATCTTTCTACACGGAAAACACGATTTCTTCTGCACAAAATTGGTTCCCCATGTTAAAGGAAACCTTTCGTAACAGCCCGTAAGCCTATCCCGGGAAGTAGGCAGTTCGCTATGTTGGGAAAAGCTATTCCTCGCCCTAGCTCTTAGGGCCACTACCCGCTGTCACAGAGGGACAGACCTTCTCCAGGAAGACACGGGGAAAAGTCACTGTTACCTCTCTAGAAGAACGGAGGGTGTCCAGTCGTGAGGGGACCGGCGGAACGCCGCAGTGTCTCCCAGTGGAGGGTCCGAAGTGTCCCGTCCATCCTGCACTTCCACGAGGGGTCACCAGATGTCACCGATGAGTCTGGAATGAAGGTGACACGACTCCATGCATTTTTAGAAGGCATAGAAGCAAACTTAATTAGAAACCACGCACCTTTTATAAGACAGGATCGGTTACCTAGGACCTGATTGGTCTTCAGCAACACCTCTCACACCATAGGTTAATTAGGAGCAACACCTTCTTGTAAACATCTTACCATAAACATCACGTTCCACACATATAGGTTCACAGCTGCAGAGATTAAGGATTGTTTTGATTCTTTCTTTGAGCTTTCTCACACTTCTCCAGGAATATGCCTGGAAAAGCTGTCTGTTTCTCTCTGTGACCAGAGAGCCAGCCACCACATGACATGTGTGTGGCCAGGTCGAAGGTGTTTGGCTGGAGCTGCTGTGCAGCCATCCTGAGGTGGTTTGCATGCAAGGACATCTCTGCTTGCTCCTCTGAGCCCTGCTGTGTGTTCCCCTTCCCAAGAGGAATGTTTCCAATTGGGAGGCAGGTAAATGAGGATACATTAAGGTAACTCTTGTAGCAGGCATTCAAGGAAGATGGGAAGACGTGCAGGTTGGATCTTGTTATTTTGGCATTGTGTCTGTGTTGCAGAGCCAGGTGATGTTGCAGTAGCCTCGGAAATATGTGGCTGTGGCACTGGGGACCCTGAAGACTGCCTGGCTTGCAGGGAGGAATGCTACGGTGGGCAGTGCACTTGGAAGGTGGGCCACGGAGGGTGAACCACGCGGCCGTGGCTGTCGGGCACAAGGTCTATTCCTTTGGTGGGTATTGCTCTGGAGAGGACTATGAGACCCTGCGGCAGATCGACGTCCACATTTTCAATGCAGGTAAATGTGTCCTTGTGGGGCACAAAGGACTTGGCTTGCTGGGCTCAGTTATTGCTTTTCTTGCCTGCTGCTGCCTGACTTGTTATACCCTATAACATGCTCTCTGACTCTTAATTACCAGAAAATATTATCAGAGTAGGTAGGAGGCGCTTTCTCTGTGCAGCCTTGCATTTTCAGCTTCAGGGGCAGGACACAGAGGGGCTGTAGTTCATCTGTCTGCTAGGATAAGGACTCACTGAAGTAGTCACATGGCCAATGGCTTAGTTTGTCCTTGTTCCCTGTGAACACAAACTCAGCCAGGTGCAAAGAGGTGATATCGAGCTGGCTTAGGTCCCCCCTCCAGTTTGCAGCATGTCCATGCTTAGATGCTCATGGTGTGGAAGGAGCAGGGTGTGAGCCAGTGCACTCAGTTAAGATTCCAGGTGTAGACATCTGAGCTGTTTCCCTGTGGGGACAGCTGACAATTGATGCCAGCATGATCGAGTCAGTAGGGGCATATGGCTAGGAGGGAGGCCTTCCCATTTTGGTAACAGCTATCATGCAGATTCACAACATAGCTTAGAAAAGCATCTGCAACTGGAGCCATTTGTGGGTAGCCAGTACCTGTCATGAGGCTGAGTTGGAGCCATGGTTGTGCTGGCAGAGGCTGTATTTCTTGATTGAATGCTCCTTGAACTGAAGAAGTTACTGGGCTGGTCCATTAAGTATTTCCCTGTAATTAGGCAGGTGATTAAAAAGCTGCATGGATGCTTGGGTGGCTCCAGCTAAACAGAGCCAAGACAGAGAACCAGTGACCAGTTTTGGAGACTGGACAACGTGCTGAATGCTCAGCTGTCACCCACATGTAGACAAACCTAGTTTGTCTGTAAGATGCAGTGAATTCACTCCTTTAAGACTGATGTGCAGCAGGGATAAAATCATTGGTTACAGAGGGCTGCCAAGGTGACCTGCTTACAGTGTAGAGGGGGTGTAGCTCAGGATCCTATGAACAGTGACATTCACCTCTGTCCAGAGTGACTGGGCTTTCACACTCAACACAGCTGAATGTTGTAGAATGTGCCAAGTAGAGCAGCATTCTTCTGGGGAAGCATAATGACTGTGCCCAAAGGAATGTTCTTGTGTTGTCTTTCCTTCTTTACCACTCCCAAATATTAAAGTGTCAGAATGCTGCAGCCACCACATGGGAAGTGACAGTGCCTTCCCAAGCCCTAGCTCAGGTTAAATTGTCAGGTGGCAGTGCTAAAGCCAAGATACCAGATTTTGAATGATGTCTTGTCAGTCTTCCAAGATGAAGACTATGTTTTAGCAGTCTAGCATGCAGTCTAGCTTGACTTCAGCATTGGATGTGCTTCCTCAGCGCCCTTTCTGCCTGTGGGGTAGATGCTCACCTTTTGAGATGCCTGACTTTTCACTTTTCCTATGTTAGTATTTCAGAGGAACTGCAGACTATTTTCTGCTGTATTTTGTATCAGCTCCATGTAGAAAACAAACCTGGAAGCTGTATGTGGCAGAGGGGGCGTAACTGGTCCTGTTATGTAATGGCTGTGTAAGACTTGCTGTGGCTCTTGCACTGTCATTAAACCCTGTAATACCTGCTTGTCGGGTTTTTTTTGGTCCCAACAAGTGTGGGAACCCAATCCCCTGGGCCCTTTGTAGGAGGTTCCCACTGCTGAGTTCTTTTCCAAGGGTGAAGAACAAGCAGGACTCTCTTTCTCTTGATCTTCAGGGTTTTGTTTATTCTTTTCTTAAGTTCAGCATGCTGTCTGCACACCAGACTTAGCATGCGAGAAGTAAGGCACAAAATGGACAAAATGTCCCTGAGCACCCAAAACCAAGGTCTTTTAAAGCTGTTTAACCCAATTATGTTCTAACACGTACTTTGTTTCTACTTTTCTACCAATAACTTCTACTAATCTATGTACACAACTTCCACATTACTACTCACACTAACCAATAATTTTCTGCCACAAGTACTACAGAAAATGGAGCTGAAGAGGGACAAGAAGGAAGAAGGGACAACACCCAAAATCCTCCATCTTGTGTCCTATTCACTCTCATATTAAAATCCTAAAACCCTAAATTCTTCACTCTGTGATAGACTCGTGAAAAACTACTACTACTACATATTACTACCTGTGTGCTCTAACTCATCCCGAAGTTTTGGCAAATTTTTCCAGGGATGAAGGTTAAAAGCAGTGTTCTGCTGAGGGTCAAAGTCTCTTAAAACAGGCAGAGAGACATTCTCTGTGCCCTGGATTCAAACACTGCCGACTGTTCTGGCTGCTGCTGGACATGACACACAGAAAGGGGAACCTCTAATCACAAGGAACTCCTATTAGTAATGCAAGGTTAACAGGGAGAACTTGAATACAGATTGGGGTAAAAGAGGCAGATGGCCACCTCATCTGTAGCTTGAAAACCAAAACAAAAGCAAACAAACCCTGTTCCTACAAAGCTGCTGGGTTGCTTTATTTGAACTGTGCTTCTTAAAGGTCAAGTGATGCCTTCAGGGGTTGCCTTGCATATTACTGCCGTGAGTAATTCCTGTGCTGCCCATTCTTCCAGATTTTAGTACCTTCAGCAATCTCACTAGCCTGAAGTAGTGTCTGCATTCATGGTCACCTCTGTAATTTTTCTTTTTTCTTTCCCTATTTGTTTGTATGTATGCTGTATCTTCACTCACAGTCTAGGATGAGCCAGAGTGGAAACCTTTTCAATGAATTGTTGTAGAACAGAGCCTGTTTTTGTCTGCTGGGCCTCCAGAGGACTTCCTTCTGTATTTCTGAACTAGCTACTACTCGGGGTCAGACACAGCTTTCTCTCATTTACTCGACTGCTTCTGCACTTTGTCATGGGATAAAAAGCACCGCACAGGATGGGTTATGAACTGTGAGCAATTTAGCAGGCTTAGCATTTGACATGGGCTCAAACTTGTGTTTCCAGTGTCTCTGCGCTGGATCAAGTTGCCTCCAGTGTGGACAAACAGCCGAGACCACGTGAGGGAAGTGCCCTACATGAGGTATGGACACTCAGCAGTGCTTATCGACGACACCGTCTACATTTGGGGTGGTCGCAACGACACGGAGGGAGCCTGCAATGTGCTCTATGCTTTCGATGTCAGTAAGTTCCAGTTTCTCACTGTTCCTTGTCACAACTGTTCTTGATCAGACCTTCTCGCTGCTCCCCACTCTGCTGCCCAACTTGTTTTCTTGTCCCTTGGTGATAGTCTGGAGGAAATGGTGTAACCGTTTCAGCAGTTTTAGAAGTGGAGTATGGTGTCCATCGTATCTGCATGCTTAAATCTCTGTAAAAGCCTTTGGGCAGAGATTGCTTATATTTTCTAATAATGAAAATAGTTTTAATTTTTCTATCAGCTTTGTGTGCTCTCTCTGAAGTGTTCTCTCTGTGTCATGTAGTATTCCTTAATTGTGGCTGAAGGTTGAAGCAAGAAGGGGATGGGCTCTTGGGGACTGTGGTTCTTCTCCATTGTGGTCCTTCTTTCTGAAGGCGTGAAGGAGAGTGAGGAATAAAGCACAGGAGTAGTCCAGGACAGGATGGCAAAATCAGGGCAGACTTGAGTCAAGTTAGATAAACCTGAAAAAGAAACTCCTTGAGCCTTTTAGTTGGCTTGTCCATAGCACTGCTGGAACACCTTCGGATAAAAGGCACCATTAGGAACTGCATGGACACAAGTGTCAGGAAAGAAAAGGAGTATATCTGGATTCTGGAGGCAAGTCCATCTAAATATTGGCCAATAACTGTCTTGCTGGGCTTGCAAGGAAGCTGCTTGCCCTGGTGCTTGGTCTAGGGATCTCTTCTTTACCAGGAAATATCTGGTAACCTCAGGAGAGGGGGGTAACCTCAGGAGAGGTTTCCCCCCTCCTTCCCCTGACACATGCAGATGAGAAGCCACCAGTAAACTTCTGCCTACACAGGGACTTTGTAGTGGGACAAAGTCTCCCTGGCAGCTCCACTGCTTTAGCATTAAGTGAAAATTAACAGAAAATCCTGCTCCAAACCCTCTGCAGCTGTCTGACACAGAGGCCAGCTATTCCTGGAAAGTAAGGCTGGTAGCCACAGTCCCATGTCTGCAGTGTAAGTTCCACTTCTACTCCTGATACATAGGAGTCCCATAAGGCTAAATAAAGTCCTGTCTGAGTGCAGTTTTATCCCTGCGGTGTTGAGCAGATCACAAATTGAGGTCTTTTCCATCTCTAATTTAACATGTTGCACTTGAGTGAGGTGTTGCTGATACAGTGACTGAGCTTGGAAGCAACCCTAGGAAGAAAAAGAAATCGGTAGCCCTGAGCTGTCTCATTAGAGGCTCCCCAGGGATTCTGCTGACCTTACAAGACCCTTTGTGTGGTGCCAGATGGAGCATAGGTGGACAGTTGTGTCCACAGGCCAAGTTCAGTGAACTCGTCCTTATGCTTTGGCTCCAGTGTTACAACTCTGTGGAATAAGCATGGGTTTTGGCAGCCAACAGCCATTAGGGAGGGTGGGAGGAATATCTCCTGGAGCCTTTAGGCTTATCTGTGCCTCCCGGAGCTCTTGGGCCAGGTGCCTGTTTGTGCTTGGCAGTGAGTAGCTGGCTTGGCTCTGTGTTGCCCTAGCATGGAGAACAGCTCTGGCTAGATTTTAAGTCATCTTCTAAATCAAGTCAGCCCCTGGAGTGTGCAGGCTAAGGGTCTGAATCTGTCTCGTGCATGCTCACAGGGAGCATTGTGAAGGGTGTAAAGTGAGGAAGAGGGGATGAGAGTGTAACAAGTGGAGCAGATAAGACAGGGAGAGCTGCCCTGCAGAGGTGGAGATATGCACAACAGCTAACATGGAGAGTTTGTGGTTAAGTGATTTCTATCTGGGTTTGAGAGCTGTTTTTCTTCAGCCATGCTCAGTTACTGAGCATCCCCACACCATGAGGTCAGTTGAGCCACTTAACATTGTTGCTTCATCGTAATAGAAAGTGTGAATGCAGAGTTGACAAGTGACTCACAAGTACACTCTGCAAGAGATTTAGTAAAAGTAACATTGTCCAAGCTGTGCTGTACTACTCACACTTAAAATGTGAACTGTTTGTCAGGTCTGGTGGCCCTGCCCAGAGGCTGAGACTTCTGTTGCTGTGTCCCTCTGTGGGGGCTCAGGCAGGTAGCCTTGCCCAAAGAGGCCTGCAGCCCTTCTGGCAGAGCAGGTGCTGTGTGAGAAAGCGAGAATGATTTTTGCCTTAGAAATTAAGAAGAGTAGAATAATAGAACAATATACAACATTATATTCGTTGTATATTAATACAGCAGTAGAACAATAGAACTATCCCACCCCAACTCCTACTGTGTTTTCTTGGCATTGCCTCTTGTTTTGTTTCAGACACGCACAAGTGGTTCACACCAAAGGTGTCTGGAATGGTCCCAGGGGCAAGAGATGGGCACTCAGCTTGTGTCTTGGCAAAGAGCATGTTTATCTTTGGAGGCTATGAACAGCTGGTGAGTAGTCTCTGTAACTGTTAATTGGTGAGCCCTTGGGAAAGAGGATGTTGATACCCAGGACAGTGATAAAGGAAGGACACGGGGGCGTATTTGTATTCCTAGTCACTGTCATTTTGTAACTTAGCATTATGGCATTAGTACCCAGGTTATGCTAGTTGTTTTGTGGAGAAGATGGTTGGGAAAGCAAGTCCCAAAAAAGTGTTGGATTTTTCTTAACTTTCACAAAACATTAACCACAGAGAGGTAAAAATATATATTTTTTTCTGGCTCATTTCTCAGCCAAATGTATACATAAATACACAACATTTTTAATAACTATATATTGATCTACATTTATTTTAATTTGGCTCAGAAATGAACCAAGAAAATCACTTCCTGCAGTGTTGCTGTGAGGTTTTCTCCTAGTCTGGTGTGTGTTCCCTGAAGTCTCCATGTGCTCTGACATTTTACTGATCCCTTTCAGCAAATACTTGATTGCCTTCCCATTAAGAATACCTTGAGCCAAAGTTCATCCTGCAATAGCTGTCAATGTGCCTAATGCTCTTTTTAGCAAATCTTTATGATCTGATCTTAAGAAGTGGGTAAATATAATTTCAGCCTATCACCAGGTTCCAGAAAACATGGGCAAAGTCATGTCTGTTTGTTTGGAAGAAAGCTGGGGCTCTGTTACAGGGGTATCTGGATTATTCCCTCTTTTCTGAGGATGATAGCAGGCCAAATCCATTGTATTGATTACAGCAGTAGGAGGGGTTCAGATGTGTCTTATTTTTAACCAAGACCAAATAAACCTCTGGCTGTCTTGCTACCCTCTACCTTGCCTGGAAGAGCAGGAGTCCACATGGTGTGAATGCAACCTCTTCCAGGCAGCCAGCTGCAGATGGCTTTTGTGGGACATCAGAACCTGGAGTGTATTTGCTCCTGGATGTTCAGCTTCCCAGAAGTAATCTTAGCTTCTGTGTCTCGTTAGGTGGCCTTAGCAGAGCCTGTTTGACTGTTCTGGTAATGCCTCTTTTTTCTGCTGCTACATGGAGAGGAGGCAAGTTTCTGCCATGAATGTATTGTGTGCAGGACAGCCTTTGGGGGAGGAACTGAGAACCAAATACATGGGAAAGCTGCAGGAAGACAGGACACCTTTGGGAGGAAACAGGCTTTTCTTTTCTCTTTTTAAGTGCTGCCTGAGGAAGCACTTTGCCTCTTAGGAAGTACTGACTCCAAAGGGATGCTCCAGGTCTGTAGGGCAGCATACTTTCTGGGGCTGCATGTAACCAGGCTTTTCACTCCCTTTGTGAACCAAGCTACTCATCTGTCTTCCAGGCTGACTGCTTTTCAAATGATATCCATAAATTGGACACCACAAACATGATGTGGACCTTAATCTCTGCCAAGGTCAGTGTCTGTTTTTCCCTCTGGTTTGTGGAGGAAGTTTTGCATCTGCTATTCTGTGGTGTAGCTGCCCACACTTGTCTCACAGCTTCTGGTTGATGTGGCTAGGATCTACAGGATGGGAAGTTCTCCAGGAGAAGGCAGCCACCCAACTTCCCCATCAAGATGTGTTATTTCCTTGGGTAATCTGCACTCTTTCTTTTGTCTTTGTTTTTCACTCTATCCTTCAGGGTACTCCAGCTCGCTGGAGAGACTTCCATTCAGCTACCATCATTGGAACAAAGATGTACGTGTTTGGTGGCAGAGCTGATCGTTTTGGGCCATTTCACTCTAACAATGAGATCTACTGTAACCGCATTAAAGTGTTTGATACAGAAACCAACTCCTGGCTAGACTCCCCTCCCACTCCCGTGCTCCCAGAGGGCCGGCGGAGCCATTCAGCCTGTGAGTGTCAGTCTGCTGATGGTGAAGGATGGTGGAAGGAAATTTCTGCCTGCCTTAGAAGGGGTGTCTGCTCTGCTGGGTGGGGCTGTGGGTTAGAAAGGGGTGCACAAAGCCCAGTTTCTGTGGAAAGCTGCTGTCCACCAAAAAGCCTTCCACCCCACACTGCGCTGCACATGAAGGTGATAGAGGTAAGGAGAGGTGGACAGCCAGCACCACATTGCTTTGTGTTTGATGTTGGGTCAGGGACCTGCCGGGTAGCCCTCTGATGTCTGTGCTTACTCTCTCCAGTCAGCTACAATGGGGAACTATATGTATTTGGTGGCTACAATGCACGCCTGAACAGACACTTCCATGACCTCTGGAAATTCAATCCAGGTATTTATGCTTTTAACTTGCTGCAGTGACAGTGCTCCAGGCCCTCAAGCATGTGAGTGCTCAGAGGAACATATGAGCATACTCCTCCCAAGGAGTACTACTTGGGGGGAATGTGGCTGTTGGCTCTTCTGACAGCAACTTGCTACAGTGTCTGCTCATCTTCGGGATGTTTCCCGAGGAGAAGCAGACACTAATCTCAGTTAGAAAGTGGAAAATGAGGTATTGCTGCAACACATATTTCATTGGAAAAACTTTGTCTTATTCTTAAAAATGCAGAAGTACTGGCAGAAGAGAAGATATGGGGAAGCAATAGGGTTGGGAAGAGAGAGACTATAGGTCTCATTCAACCATTCAACTTGAGCTGCAAGATCACCATCTCTTGGTACCAGCTCAAACTGTGCAGCAGAAGGGGTGGTTCTTCAGCTGGTACCCTGAATATCAGTCAGCTGTTAGCTGTTTTGGGGTCCTCAGTCCTCAGGCACATTTCACTGTCTAGACTCATTTTGTTTGCTAATTGCTTTGCATAGTAAAGTTACCTGAGAGCAGCCAACCTGCTGCTCCCCAAGCTGATTGTGAGCTGGTGTGAGAACTCCTGCAGGTTTCAGTCCTGTGCATTGTCACCCCCAAGCATCCTTGCCACAGAGAGCAGCAAGAACAAAGGCTGCTGTCCCCACCTGGTTCAGTTCCCCACGCCCTCCTCACACAGCCGAGCTGTCCCAGCAGCTGATTGCACCTCTGCCAGGATGCTCTGTGATCGCAGCCTGCTAGTGAATGAAGCTGGTTCCTGGATCTCTCCTCCAAATCCCAACTGCAGCAGACTCTGGGGAAGGGAGGCTGTTTGTCTGCTCCTGCAGTTCTGCCCCGTACAGCTCCCTGCAATGTCAGACCTGCTGCCATGGCAGTCTGTGGGTCCTGGTGCTCAGGCTTTGCAAGTGAAAGGTCTTGATGGGGCCCTGAGCAACCTGGTTTAGTGCAAGGTGTCCCTGCCCGTGGCAGGGGGTTGGAACAAGATGGTCTTTAAGGTCCCTTCCAACCCAAACCATTCTATGATATGACCTGCAAATCCTGTCTCAGCAGGCAGAGGTCCAAGTCTGTGACTGGCATCTAAGTGGCACTTCAGTAACAACCTCATAGAAGTGCATCATTTAGCCATTAGTGAGAAGGTCAAGGGGGAGGGTGGATATTGGCTAGTTGGTGTCTGTGGAGTAGTGGGCCTCTGCTTTTCCTGTGATCTGTTCAAATTCATAACCTGCTTATAGCTTGTCTTGGCCAGGCTCCTGTGACAAACTGGTGCACTCCTTTCCTCCCGTTAGTTTCTCTTTCTTGGAGGAAGATTGAACCCAAAGGAAAAGGGCCGTGTCCTCGCCGCCGGCAGTGCTGCTGCAGAGTGGGGGACAAAATCATCCTCTTTGGAGGTACCAGGTGAGTTGTGTAAAGTGGCTCCTTGGAGGCTTTGCCACTCCCTTCAGTACGGTGTCCCTTCACACTCTGACCCATGCTGTATCAGATGGACTTCAGAGGCACGTGGCAAGTGTCAGTCTCTCTGACAAGTGTAAGTAATCTTGTACATCAGGGCTCCTCTGGAAAAAGGCCATGGAAGAGACTGAAGGTGTCGTGGAAGCTTGTAAAGCATCTGGTGACAAGCCATCTTGTACATGTGTCTTGGTTTTGCAAGACAGGTGTCTGCTAAGGAAGGCAGAAAAAGCTGCCCTTGGAATGGAGAATGTAAACCCCCTCCCTCCGAATTATTAGAATTTTGAAATTAAGGGGCTCTCAGGCAAAGGTATGGGAATAGGAATAACAGTGCTTTACTGATATATATGATAAAACAAGCAAACAACAACAACTACGGCATTAACCCCAAACAGAACCCGAACCCAGTGACAGCCGCTCGGCTGCCACACTTTCCCTGTGGTGCAGTTACGGTCACGGCCAGCAGGGGCGCTGGCAGGCTCCCGGTGCTCAGGGGACGTGCGGTGATCCCCACCGGGCTCGGGCAGCACGTGGCGATGGCGGCTCTGTCCAAGACGGGAAGGGATAGAAGAGAGGTTTTGCTTCACAGACCCTTGGGGCAGCGATCCCGGTGCCCCTAGCAGAACGTTTCGGAAGCAGCAGGCTGGAAACGGCAGGAAATCCCAGGGCAGTGAACGAGAATGTCCCAAAAACTCCACAGCAAACAGCTGGAGCCTGCGGGGTGTCCTGGCAGGGCAGGATAATGCGAGGTCCGGCAGAAGAAATAGTTCCCCGCTGGGTCAAGGCGGTGGCAGGAGGAAGGAAACAGCAGGGATGGTGTCTTGCAGTGAACTAGGAACTGCCCCCCTGCCCCGAAATCTTCTGGTATCTCCGCCCCCACTGCCGGCAACTGGGACTACAGGTGTGGTGCTCAAACCATCAATTTCCATTAGCAACTCAATGGGAAGAAAGTTCCACACAAATGGTGAGGAGAGAACAGGAAAAAAAAAAAAAACAAAACCAAAAACCACACAACAAAAAAACCCCAACAACATGTAGAAAAAGAAGGGAGGGGCTGTGCAATGCTAAAGCTTTCTGGTGAAGAGGTCGTAGGGATAAGAGAGATCCTGCTGTCAGAAGGACACGTATCTCAGTCTGCTGTGCCAGAGCAGACCTCAAACTGACTTACCTTCACCTACATGCTGCCCTGCTTTTGCCACCAGTGTTTCTTTCTTCTGTTGGCAAGTGTGGGTTCTGCTGCCAAGCTGCAGTGGGATGTCATCTCAGCTGGGAGCTGTTTGAGAAGCTTACACCTGACAAGACAGTGTTGCCTTCTGTGCCAGTGTTCCTTAGCAACATTTCCATTCCCAACAGGGACCTCTTATTATGGATTTAGCTGTCAAACACTGGAAGTGATACTGTCAGGATGCAGGGCAGCTGGATGTGGCCAAGAGCCTTAACAGTTGCTAAAAGAAAGGAAGTGGCCTATCACCAGGACACACTCTATGCTGTCTGGAGTGACAAATTGCAGCTCTGGAGCACAGTCCTGCTTGCCAGTATCTACCTTGCAGAGACATCTTAAGTGCTTTCAGCTCTTCACATGGTTTGGAGAGCTTTGGGTCTCTCTCTGGGATCTTGGCAGTGGCTTTTTGGGGATGCTTCTAAAGCCAGCTTGGGGCAGAGAACCAAGCAGGACAGGTTCTGCTGATGGCCTGATCATATGAGTGTGTGATGGGGTGAAGAGCGTTCGGGTTGCAGGGGTTCAGGGGCGGTGTGCTTAGCTGTAGGATATCCATGTGACTGTGAGGGACTGCTTAGTGCAGGTGAGGTATGCAGAGGTGCTAAGTTTATCCAGTTTCCTCAAAAGATACTGGGTGTTGCTCAGTACAGCAGAAGGCTTGGTAGGGCTTTACAGGAGTTTTGGGTGGTCCCAGATGCTGTGCTGTGTGTACATTTGTGTTAGAGCAGTAGCTGAACTCTGATGTTAAGCCTTGGCACTCCTCGGAAATGCTAACAAACCACAACAAATTTGACACCAGCTTTTTGGAGTTTGGTTCACCCTTGCCAGGCAATGCAGCAGTGCCCCGTCTTCTCCACTGAATCACTTGAGAATTCAGCTTGTTTCTTACGTCAGGCTCAACCCCAATAGAGGCACATTCATCAGCACTAGTGTGGGATTGGAAGAGCTGCTGGCAGCCAGGAATGCAGCCTGCTTGAGCTGGAGGGAGGGTCTTGGTGGCTGGGGAAGTGGGAGGTGGGAATGGGCCATGCTCACTTCCTGTAATAGTTATCAGGTGTATTCTGGAGCTGCCTGGTGAGATAAGAAGTTTTCCAGGAAGTCATTGTAATGGAGAACTCCCAGTGGTCTGCCTCCTGACCTGTGCTCCCCTGGCTGGGAAGGGGGAGGGGTCACACAGCAGGAGCAGTCCAGCAGAGATTCTCAGAGGATGAGCAGGCAGGCTCAGCTTTCTAGGGAACAGCACTGCAGGCATAAAACAGCAAAACCCCTTTGTGTCCTGTTAGCCCTTCCAGGATTCACGCATCCTGTAGACTGATGAAGAGGCACTTCTGCAGGCTGCTTGCTCCTATGGCATCCAAAAGCTTTGTTTCTTTGGTAGTCCTGCCCAGAGCTTGGTCTTTTTGACCCAGCTGTGGTCCCTCGCAGTGGCCAGGAGCAATCCATCACTTGTGTCCAATTTAAGGGACCAGGAAGCTTGGTGTTCCCATTAGCTGCATCACAGCTGTGGCCCTGGTCTGGTTTCCTCCCAAGCCCATCAGCAATTCAGTGTGCAGAGACCATCCACAGGGAAGAACGTGGGGAGAAGGAATGCTATAACACAGTTCAGCTGAAGAAATGCTGATGCAGATTTGGCTTGAGACGTGTTTTCCCTGACAAGGCTTAGGAATCCTGGCTCTGGTGAGAGAAGGGCTGAATGCCCTTCACTGAATGCAGGGTGAGTTGTTTTGCAGCTGGAATGAGCAGTTTTGCTGGGTTCTGGCTGGCAAAGGTGTGCCCTGCACCCTGCTGCCTGGGAGTTGTAGGGGGTTGCCTGGTCTTGAACTCCAGGCTCACCCTGCTACTTGCCTTTTGGTGATTAAAACCACAGATGTGGTGCCTGCTGGCTTTTCTTTGATAGATAAGAGATGGTCTAGGGTTTCCTGTGACGTGGATGTGAGATTAGATTGTGGTGTGGTAATAAGCACACGAGGTGGAGTTAAAGGGGTTCTTGCCTGTATCCGGGCAGATGGGTGCCATCAGCAACAGGTCTTCTCTGCCAGCAGTGAGCTGTGCTCTGTAGTTTGGCCTGGGGTTGTGGGGACCTGGGGGGTCAGGTACTGCCTCTTGTCCCATGAGGTGTGAAGCTTAGTGGCTCACAGGTGGGGAAACAAGTGATATTGGGATGAGGAGTCACTGCATGAGGTCAGTCCCAGCTAAGAAGTGAGGGCACACTACGTTGATTTGTCACAGACCAAAGCAGGACTTAAAACACGTTTCCTTTCTTTCATATTCTCCAAACAGCCATCAGCCATGGGAGTGTTTTCCCCTGTTTCAGCACAGGCTGATCTCTCTATGTAGTGTCCAGTCTCTCAGGTGCTTTGGTTGTTTCATCAGGACCACTGTAGCAGGAAACCATAGGTGAGGTTGTCTGTTCCCTAGAAATGCCTGGTGTTGTAGTTCCTCATTAGCATTCCAGGACCAACATCAAATGGGAGTATCAGCAAATTGGATTTGGTTTTAAATGACTGCTGCACTGCTCAGTTACAGTCTTCTGAAATGCCATCCCCATTCTGGCACAATCACTCCAGCTGTGGCTGGAGTCCAAAGTGATTCCTGAGTCAGACTGAGAAATGTCTGTGCTTTCCCCGCCATGCAGATGTTTTCTAGCTGCTTTCTCTACACTCCTCTTACAGCATATCAGTGGCCAAGCATAAATAATTGCAGTAGATCTTAACAACATGAGAACAGGAGTGATAGACAGGTGAGGTGAGGGGGAGGCTCATGGCTGGAATCGTCATGGTCATCCATGAAAAGGAGGCAGATCCCTGTGCCCTGCAGAGGAAAGGGTGTGGGTTTCTACTTCCTGGCTTTGTGCAGCTCTGCCTACTCTGCAAGGAACTGGGAAAGTGATGACTTTGGGTGCTGTTTGGGGCATCAGAGGGGCAGGAGGGATCACAGGGACCCTGCATGCGACAGGCAGGCCAGGAACATTCCTGGGCTTGCTCAGCCCTTGGCGAGCTGGTGTATAAGAATTTTGGCACTGACTGACACACTGTGCTTGGTTTCTGCAGCCCATCTCCAGAGGAGGGAATGGGTGATGAATTTGACCTGATGGATCACTCAGATCTCTACATCCTCGACTTCAGTACGTGAGCACTTTCTGCCTAGCCTGTACTTCTTGCCACAAAGTGCCCTGTGAGCAGGCCTTGCTGTGAAGCACCCAGCTGTGCCCTCTATAGCTCCAGGTGCCATGTCCTGGAGCCAGACAGTGTCTGACCACTATGCTTGGCTTAAAGCAGAGCAGCTAGAGGTGCTCTGTGCACTCCTGCATGCAGACCTCTTGTGGGAGCACAGAAACCACCCCAGCCTGTCCCTGGTGTGCACTCTGCCTTGTCCCTCAGACAAGGCTCTGCCCTGTTTCTTGTGGCACTGATTGCATGATGCTGGAGCCTCCATGGTATCTAGTCAAGACCTACTGTAGCTTAACTGGTTTCTTTTCACAGGCCCCAGTCTGAAGACGCTGTGTAAGCTAGCAGTGATTCAGTACAGCCTGGACCAGTCCTGCCTTCCCCATGACATCAGGTATGGTGTTCCTTGCTGGGAGGTTACTCTGTGAGTGCTCCCTGACCTTGAGGTGCTCCAGCCCTGGCTGAGGGCTCCTGGGGCCCTTGGCACTGGGCACCTTTGAGGTGGGGTGGGCTGGGCTGGAGACTATAGCTGAGGCTGGCATAAAGCAAAGCTGCTCCAGCCCTGGGCACTGTGTTTGTGCTTTCTCTCAGTGTATCCTCTTGGTGTGTTACAGATGGGAGCTCTCAGCCATGACAACAAACAGCACCATCAGCCGCCCCATTGTCTCCAACCAGGGCTGAAGACAACTTGTCCTTCTACCACCCTGCCCTCGCCCCTCTACAAACTGACCTCTTGCTCCACTGCCTGCATGAATTTTTAGCTCTTTCAAGCAAGGAATGCGTGAGCTCGGTTTGTGTTGCCCTAGCTAGGCCTCCCTATGCCCTTGTCATGCTTTGGGCAGCACGAGTGGACAGGCAGAGCTGGCCACTGGGGGAAAAAACTCTGGCCCCAGCAGCACAGCTGTGAGCCGTCTCCTTCCTGGTGGCTCTAGAGCTTCCTTCCCTTTGCCTGTGGAACTGCAGCTGTGCTGTCCGGTATCCAGCCACTTTCCAAGGGCCCGAATCAACTCTTACCACCAGCCATGGCCCTGGGGTTGATGTCAGGGTCAACCTGAACTGTTCCTGCATTGCCTCAAGAGAGCAGGAATCTCTACACCTGCTCCTGCCAGCACTGACAGTTTCCTGGAACTAAATGGTAGGCCCCAGCTCCAAGCTGATCCCAGTGTGGGGGCCTGGGCCCAGCTGGACACTGCCCAGCTCCCATTGTAAAACAGCAACTGGGGGAAGTTTTATAAATGGTGAGGCAGATATGGTTTCTGTGTGTCCTAGCAGATGAACTGGGGGAGGAAAGGCGTGAGAAGGGAGAGACTGAACCAGGTGTTTTTCCTTGAAGCTGCAGGCCACTAGTGGCTTGTGGCAGCAGCAGGCAGTGGCTGATGTGAGCCACAGCCCTGCCTGGGGTGGGGAAGGGAAGCTGGGTCCTCCTCCAGCAACAGTGCCATGGGGTACCTGCCTTCTGCCCAGAGCTGTGCTGTCCTGCAAGAGGACAGAAGGAAAATGGGTTATGTCTCTTGGGCTGTGCTGCCTCAGGTAGGTGGATGCTCTGTAGCTTCCTGCTTCAGGGCTAGAGATAGAGGGATGCCTGGGACAGCCTTCCTGGGTGGCCCAGAGGGCTGTGCTCAAGCCATTTCCCACCAATGTGAGATGTCTGATGTGAAGAGGAGGTCCAGTGGCAACTGTAGTGGGGCTAGTGCTGAGAAAGCTAAGGAAGCACTCAGGGTGTTTCCTCGGATGGACACAGGGGCAGCCGAGATGGTGGTGGCTGTATGCCAGGAACCTGGGTGGCAGAGGGCCTAGGCTCTCTCCTCTGCCCTTACGGCTAGCACATAGCCGGTGTCAAGTGCTCATCCAGCAGCACAAGGTGGCAGAGATGCCTGGGCTCCTCAGCCTGCAGGAGGTGGCCAATGCAAGCACAGTGGAGCAGTTTGGAGTGGCATGAGAGCAGTGAAAACCCCGTGTGGCAAGAGAACAGAAGGCCCCACAATTGTGACAAGAGCTTGTTCTTCACACACTGCGAGCACCTCGCCATAAGAGGTGATGAGAATCATTGGCCTGGAGGGAAACAGGGTGTGCTATGACAGCACATCTGACTGAGGGGGAGCAGCCCCAGCCTGGGCTCATCCTTTGTGGTCCTTAGTACCTGCAGGTTACACAAGAGGACTTAGGTGAACATCTACCATGTGTTGTCCGGCAGCTCTAACTCCCTTCCTCTATCAGCTGCCTCAGCCACAGGCACTCTCACACTGTGAAATAAATGGTGCCTTTTTTTGCTGTGCACTGAAGCACCAAGCTCACTCTCCTTGCAGGGTGCCAGGCACTAAGAAATTGCCCCGTGAGCACCCAGAGTCCCTATGCTGGGTTGTATAGTGCTGAGCACAGAGGCTCCTCAATTCTGTCCATGAATGGCTCTCACTGGAAGGAGTTACAGTCCCTGGGGCATTGAGTGGAGACAATAGGCCCCAGAAAGGCTCAGCACCCCATGCCAGCTGCCTCTAGGAGAGCAAACCTTTGTGGGGGAGAAGTCTTCTCTGGGAAGAAAAGAAGGAGCTCATGAGGGAGAGGTATCACTGACACCCCACTCCTGTTCAAGGGTTCTCTTTAGTTCAAGGGTGCTGTGGCTCTAACCTGCCTCTGCCAGGAACCTACTGCAGACCTGCTCACCATGTTGGTTCAGATATCTCCGGTATATTTTCTTGGCTTATCAGCTCCTTCTCCCAGCACCCACCTCAGTCATCAGTGATGCTGAAGAGCAGCTCCCAGTCAGGCAGACTAGACACAGGATGTTCTGTGGGGCTGGCAGGATCTGGGCAGATGCGTGCCCCACAGGGAGATCCCTGCTGCCTTTGTCACTGCCCCCTCCTGAGCAGCAGGTTTGCTTTAAAGACCCTGGCTTCCTTTTATTACTTCCCCTCTCAAATTTCAGCTGACTGCAAGGACTATTTATAGCAGCCTGCCTTCTAAAAATAGCCCTGAGCTGTTTGGAGTTGCGTCACAAGAGGTAACTCTCCCCGTGAGTGGCTTGGCCTCTGCACCCCAGCAGGGTACAAAAGGAGGCCAGGAGCAGCAGGGTCAGCAGGCTCAGCCACAGCCAGAGGCGAAGGAGACAGCAGTTCCTTGCTAGCTTCAGGCCATCCCAACCCCAGCAGCATGACCATCTTCTGCAGCCACTGCCACCGGCCACTGCAGGCAGAGATGAGCTGCCTGGCCACGAGGGCCAAGCAGGCAGCCACTGCCTTGAGGCCATTCAGGTGAGCTCCCTCCTGCCTCCTACCCTCCCTCAGGGCTGGGATGGCCTCCCAGAACCTCGGGATAGCTGGTGTCAGGTCTGATAGCCCTTGCAAGGTGCTGACACCAGCCTGGGACAGTGGGAATGCCAGCCAGTGCATGGGGAGGAGGTGCAGGAATTTGGAGGAGCAGAGATATTTTAGGTGGTTTATGAGGAAAGGCATATTGTACTGTGCTGGGGTGCACATTCCAGCACTGGATGCAGTTTCCATCCTGCTGGGGTTTGGTGGGAAGGTTGTGTCACATGGGCTCCCTACCAAAGCACAGGTCATTGTCCAATCTGGTGCCCAGCAGGAGAGGCACCAGCCATACCACCAGCGTGTGCCCCTGGGTAGGTTTGAGCACCTCTGCCTGTGCCCATAAGGTTTGTTCTCCTAGAGGCAGCAGCTGGCACAGGTGCTGAGCATCTCTGCTCCATATCACCGAGCTCGCAATTCTTCCCACAATGACAGGCAGGGAATGCTGTCCCTTCCCCTCCCTGGACACATGTCCCAGATGGCTGGCTTTGCAGGTCAACCAAAAGTGCTTCCAAGGCTCGCAGAGACCAGATCAATGCAGAGCTGCAGGCGCTGCGCTCCCTGCTGCCCATCTCTGCACAGGAGAAGGAGCGGCTCTCCTACCTCCACACCATGGCCCTTGTGTGCCTCTGGCTGCGGGGGGCTCAGCTGTTCCCTCCAGGTACCCTCAGCACTGCTGTATTCCACACTTGCTTGGCTCTGTGTGGGACACTGCCCCTGCCTCATCCAAGACAGCACTTCACCCTCATCCCCCTGCAGGCTTGGCTTCTCCTGTGGGACCGGCCCTTGGCACAGAACTACTCTCCCTGCTCCCGGGGTTTCTGCTTGTGCTCTCAGCAGACAGCAAGCTGGTCTACATCTCAGAGAATGTGGCTCACGTCCTGGGCCTCTCTGTGGTAAGGCCTGCTTACTGGGGATTTGCAGTCACTGTCCCCATACCCATCCTGCTGCCTTTATTGCATGCACAGCACACTGCCCCAGCAGACGCTGGGCTGTGGCTCCAGCAGGCTGTGCACCCACAATCCCAGTCACGGCCCACTGAGACAGGCACAGTCTCTGAGGGCAGCCCCCTCTTTGTTAGGTGGAGCTGCTGGCCCAGGGGGACACAGTCTTTGACATCCTGGATGGGCAAATGGGAGAGGATGTGCTGAAGAAGCTCCTCCTTGCCCGGGAGGAGCCTGGCAGGGGTAAGGGAGGCCTCAGCTGGCATCTCATGGATCTTTCTACCCTGCTCTGGCCCTTGGCTGTGATTAGAGAGCCAGGGCCAGCCCCGCTGGCAGCAGAGTGAGGGAGCTCTTGACCCACTCTGAACGGTGTGTTTCCTTGCAGAAGTCACTTTTGTCAGCGAGATGCGCACATCCAAGGCCTTCCGGCTGCAGCACGGGGGGAATCGGGTCGTGGCAGTGTGTGGGCGCTTTGTGGCCCTGTGCTGGCCACCCTCCCCCTCCACCACAGCCTTCCTGGCCCTCTGCACACCCATTGTGCAGTCACCCACAGATAGCGAAGCTGCTTCCCAGGACGACATATTCCAAAGCATGCATCTCCTGGACATGATGTTTATTGATGTCACGGAGAGGTGAGGGGTGCCTGCTTGCACCACAGCCCCAGCTGTACATCTCAGGCGGCAAGAATCATTTCCCTTCACCAAGCCTGGGTATGGAATGCAGGCCAGACACTGCATGAGCACTGAGACTCTCACAAACACCTCCCAAACCTCTTCCCTCATTTACAACTTATTTCTGTACCTCTGTTGTTTCATTCTCCATCATGCAGCAGCTAGCCCTTGCTGACACGGTGCAGTCTCTGTACAGCACTCAGTCCCCACTCCCCTTGTCTTCCCCAGTGTCACCTACCACCTAGGCTACCACCGGGAGGAGCTGGTCGGTCAGTCGTGGTACAGCCTCCTGCACCCTGAGGATGTTGACCTGGCAGCTGTCCAGCACAGGGCCATGGGTAAGTGTCAGGCCCGGGAACAGGCATGCTCTGGCTCTTGGTTACCATAACCCTTGGTTTGGTTATGCCTGAAACGCGACTATCCAGGACACCAGCAACAAAGCGAATTCAGCCCTCCCTGTTGTGACTCCCTGCTCCAAAAAGGATGAGGCAGGGAAATGGTTACACACCCCATACACTGTCTATAAGGAGTTTCCAAGCTGGGGGTGGGCATCCTGCTTTGCCACGGTATACAGAAGAGGGACAAGCCCACTTGAGCCCCATCTCTTTGGGAGAGGAGAACTGCTATGGACCTGAGTCTGCTCTGTGTGGCTTCTGTCCTGCTGAAGGCAGACTAGTGACCGGCGGCAGTGCTCATCGGGGCAGCCTGCGGGCTATCCAGGCAGCCTGGGGCCATGCCCTGCTGCCGGCTCACACAGTCCCTTCCCTTGCCCGCAGCGCTGGGGGCGGGGGCCGGGGCCGGGCACGCAGGGGGGACCGCCGTGCTGCGAGTGCTGCGCAAGGACCACGCCTGGACCTGGCTGCGCGTGTGGGCGCAGCGGGACGGCGGCTGCATCACCTGCACCTGCCGCTGTCTCAGGTAAGCGGGGTCCCGGGGGGGTTGGGGGCTGCATCACCTGCACCTGCCGNGTACCTTTAATAATGCAGGCCACTGTGTGTAACCACATCTCCTTTCAGCCTGCTGGTCTATTCTCACAGCTGCAGCTGATCCACTTGGAGGCCATTGGAAACTTTGTCTAGGCTGCGATACGAATAAATAAATAAATAAATAAATAAATAAATAAATAAATAAATAAATAAATAAATAAATAAAAATGTGACCGCCTCTGCCTGTGCGTGCCCTGCTTCCGGTTCCGCCGGTGCCGCGCGGGCCGTTCCAGGCGGGGCCGGGTCCCGCGGGCGATGGGGCCGCACCGGGAGGGGGAGGCACGGGGATGGGGACGAGGACGAGCCGCCGCCGCGACGGACAGCGAGGAAGAGGCGGCCGCGGAGCAGCCGCTCGGGAGTCTGGAGCTGGCGGAGGAGGGCTCTGACGACAGCGACGACGGCGGGAGCGTCGCGGGGGCTGCCGGGAAAGGTGAGGGGGGCCCGGCGCGAGCGACTCCGGGAAAGGCGGCGGCCGCATCTTGGGGCGCGGCTACCGGCGCACGGACGCCAGTTTGGTGGGAAACGGACTTCCAAATGGCTCAATCTCCTCTCGTATTCCAGCTCTTACATCCCCCCCTCGCCTGCCCAGCTGAGCTGCTCGGGATTACCAGCAGGGTTTGCGCAGGAGCTGGATGAGAAGTCCCTGAAACAAACACGTGTAGGGGCTTCTCTCCAGTCTCCTTCCTAGTGCGTGGAATCACAGAATCATAAAATAGTTTGGGTTGGAAAAGACCTTAAAGATCACCCAGTACCACCCGCCCTGCCGTGAGCCGGGACACACCTCGCACTAGGGCAGGTTGCTGTGGAATATGTTACACATCTCGGGGACAACTGCTCTGTGCCAGTTCAGATGTGCAGGAGCTCGAGGGGCCCTCACAGGACAGGAGAGTAGAAGAAACAGGCGGTGTGTGGCTGTGGGCACAGCGTGGGCTGAGAGTCGGGCGGTGAGGGTTCTCATCCACTGCAGCAAACACAATTTGGTTTCCTCGTCTCAGAACGATCCAAGTGAGAATGAAGACCTTATGAAAAATACAGCAAAAGCCCTTGAAGGGAATTTTGAGGGAATGGACGTTGGTGTCAGCTGCAGGACACAAAACAGCCTGTCACAGGTGTGAGGAGTCTCCAGGGTGTGTCTGTGGGGGAGGCACATCTCTAGATGTGAGCTTTCGGTAGTGGGATTCAGAGGTGGGCAAGGTGCTTCACCATCTGTTGTAAGCATTTTGTTTTCCTCTGGTGAGGAAATGGTGAGCAAAGCTCAGAGAGAGGATCACCAACAGGCACTCTTTTCTTCCCACAGCTGGATGGGAATGGGAATAGCAGTTTTGCTTTTGCCATCTGTCAGGGCGCTCTGTGATCTTGTTTCTGGAGCAGAAGTATTAGAGTCCAGCACTGATTTTGTCTAAGCAGGGAATGACTGGGCAGATACCAGGTATTTCTTTAGGCCATCTGCTCTTGCATCCTGGACACTTTGATGTGCTCTGCAGGTTGTATAGCTCCCTGCAGGTTCAGCGGAGGAAGGCATAAGGTATCCCTGTGTCACAAGAGTCTGTGGGAGGAGAGGAAACATGAAGAGGCTGTGCTTGAGAGCAGGAAATGCCCCTGTTATCAGGTAATAGTAGCTTATCAAGAGGTGCAAAAAGAAGGAAACAATCCACAAAATAATGTATGAAGGGAAAAAATGGCAGGAGGGAAAATTAAATGGATGATAGAGACAGCAGAGAAGAGGTAAGTTATATTCTAAGGGGGAAAAGGGATGAAAAAAATGGGGAAATTAAGTCTTCAAGAAAGAATGAACAATGAACAAGGAAAATAAGCTAATCCTGCCTTTTTAAGGAGAACCTTTTCACACACACAGTTGCCAAATCTGCTGCCCAGCAGTGAATGCCTGCTAGGACCATTCACTTCTGCCCCAGAACTGGCTTCTTTTTTTATAGTGATGCCCAGTGATGTTTTTATCACTGTGAGTAGTTCAATCTCCTACAGATAGGCAGTAGGATGTATTTTGTGGACTGATATTACCATGTGGAAATAATTTTCCCTATTAGGTTTCAGGTAGTCAGGTTTGGTCTCCCGTACCAGTAATGAAATATGTTATCAGTGGAAACTCTGCTTGCCTTTGCTTTGTCTGACTTATACCAAATCTCCTTTTGGCATCATTTTATATGGTGTCTTTATCTCATTTTCATTTAAGTCTTTGCTATTTAAACAGTATTGTTTTGGAATTTCTGCCAAATGAAATATTGGAGTGCAAGTGATGGTGCCTTGTCTTCATCAAGTGCTGAGAGTATCTTCCACATCATTATTCCTTTCTTTTAATGCTTTCTTTGTCCTTTTGACTGTCCTTGTTCAGAATTTGGATGGGGATGTTTAGGGGAAGCAGTGCAATGAAATCATGCTGTATTCACATTTCCTTTGTCCCTTGTGCAGCAGACTGGATAGTTACTGTTCCTGTATCCCACCTCAGAGCACTAATGAGTGTCATCAGAGCAGAGTTCCTAAACATTCAGAATAAGCAAAATGAACATATTTATTAAGGCAGCTCTTGGCTGTACCCATTATGTTTTCTGGATGATGAGAGTAGTTTCTGAAAGTCTTGGTTATTGCCAGGATGAGACTGCTTGGGATGAGTCCATGCTCTGAGCTAGTGTGACTGACCTCATGTTGCTTCCTGAATTTGGCCAAGCACACACAAACTTTGCTCATGGGGCAGTGTTTCGTGTTTATGTGGGAAGGGGTTGGGAGCGAGTGGGCTGCAAGAGCAGCTTGCGGGGGCACCTGGCATCCAGCCAAGGTGTCACAGGCTGTGATTGTCCCTGCTGGGCCACAGTTGAGGTGTTTTGTATTGCAAAGGCTCAGAAAGACCATGTGCCTGTCACTGCTCAGAGATGCTGAGCAGGCAAACACGACCTAAGTCAGTTTGCCAAGGCTTTCCCTTCCAGAAGGGACACAGTGCAAACTTCTTCTTGCCCTTACACGAGAGTGCAATGAGCATATCCAAGTGCTGACTGAAAAAATGCTTTCAGTTGTTGGTTCAGAACACCCAGCAGTATAAATCTAGAATAAAGAATAGTATGATAATAGAGATGGTAATATTTTGCATTCTGGTTATAAGAAGCATTAAAGGTTACTGACTTTAAGGGATATTCAAGTGGGAAAGTCAGGACTGAGAGGTGAGCCCTCAGAATTTACAGTGCTCACTGGAGAGCTCATACTGCTCTTTGTACCAGGTAAAAACTTTGTACGTGTGTGTACTGGTCTTGTGTGTTCTGTTGAGTGGAGAGAGAAGCAAAGACACACTGGGGAGAGGAGGAGGCTGCTCTGTTTTAGTGGTAAAGACTGAAGTGATCAATGTGAGAGGAATCAGAAGCTGAGAGATACAGTGGTTTCTTTCTGCTGTGCAATTGTACAGGGATGGCACCACTATGCTTGTGTCACTGTCTCAAGCTCTCTAACACCATTACTTTTGGTGGAATTTGGGGGTGAGAAGTGCCTTGAGAAGCTGTTCAGTTCAGGTATGCCCTGTGCTCTCTTCCAGATCAATCTGACATGTCTTTTGAGGAACTCCTGCAGGTGCAGAGTGATGCAAGGATGAGAGTGAGCAAGAAGATGCCTGGTGGGAAGAAAACTGTGAAGTCTACCAAAGCTACACTGAAGCAGCAGCAAGGCAAAAAGGGGTAAAGAGGCTCTTTTATGATCAGAAAAAGGTGTATGTGTGCTCTCTGCATTCCACAAATTACACTGGGAGCTCCTCACAGCAGTGGTGTTGCCTTGGAGCTGGCATAAATCGCCTTTAATGTACTGGACAATAATGCCTGTCACTGCAGTGTTTCATTTGGGAATGGTCTGTTGCTGTTTTCAGAGCTCTTAATATGCTGTCCTCTTCAAATCCCCAGCAGTCAACCTGTCACTTGACTGGCACTCAATGCTTTTATACCCTCTATGTTAAGGCATTTGTAACCCTTGGCATGGTGTGCCTCTCAAGCTCTGTGACAGTGTGCACTGTGACCTGAAATAGTTGCCCTCCTGGTTCCTAAACCCCTTCCAGCTTATCAGTATCTTCTGCCTGGCTCTCACTGGCTGGAGTTACAGTCACAGACAATTGTTCTGGAATTCCATTAATCCTTCTGCTGCTGTCCCATCTGTGGCTTGTCCATGTTCATTTTCCTTTTTTCCTTCTCTACAGTAATCGTCATCACAGACTTTTTCCTGTATTCAACACAGCAAAAGCTATCATACCTTTTTACAGTTCTCCACAGGCCCCCACTGGTAACAGCAATACCCTTACCCTTTATTTGCAGTATTTAGCTAGTTTTCAGTCCTCAGAGTGGCACCAATGATTTGAATGGGTTTCCTGTGTTACACTGGCACTCCCTAACTTATTTCTGAATTTCTGTTCAATGCACAGCAGAGAACACAAAATACATTTCTCCTGCCCTAAAGAGTTGATTAGGATAATGTTTCTGCTTTACTTTATACCCAAGACTCTGGGGGATTTTGTGTAGTGCAACATCTTCTCTCAGTGTCTCTATTTCTGCCACACAGTTTGCATAATTTTGCTTTTGTTTAATTCCTCTAATCCTTTAAGTGATGTATTGGTGTAAATTCCACATGCTTTTTTCTCTCATGCTTTTTGTGGTGCAAGTGAGCTTCTTAAAGAAAGGGCTTCAGGAAAATCCCCTGGCACTGAGCTGGCTTCAGCAGTGACTCCAGAGCGTTGTGCAGGGTTGTAGCCTCAGTGAATGTGAGAATACACTGAATGCTGCCTTAAGAAGGATTTGGAAAACTTGTGCCTGTGGGGTTGTGCTCCTGCCCCAGTGTCACTTGTGGCTGGCTGTGGGTGCTCTCAGCAGGTGGTTCACAGGTTTCTCATGTTTCTGATAACTTGCCCGAGGTACTGATAAATCACAGGATGCAGCACCCAAGTAATATGGGGAGAGTAATACCCTGTTCTTCCACCTTATCCTGGCCCCCTCGTATGCCTGAAACATCAGGCTGTGGAGGCCTATGTTGCAATGAGAACTTGTTCCCTTAACTGGTTGTCACTGTGATCCTCATGGTCCTGGTTCATTGTGGAGTCATATGCTGTGCAGCCAATTTTCCTGGGGGCTGACTTTTGCCTTACTGGTATAAACTGGGCTTCCTCACTTAGCCTGGCCACAGTGGAATCAACCTCTCTCTGTGACTATCAGGCCAGTGCAGAAATTCCCAGCTTTGACACTCACAGGTGCTGAGGGAGCTGGCAGATGTTATTTCTCAGCTATTCTCTATCATCTGTGAAAGGGCTTGGAGAGCAGGAGAGGTACCTAAGGTCTGGAGGGAAGCCAGTGTCATTCCAGTCTTCAAAAAGGGCAAGAAGGGAGGACTTGGGAAACTACAGACCAGTCCTGGAAAGATGATAGAGTGCTTCATTCTGGAGGCCATCTCTAAACATGTGGAAGGAAAGAAGGTTCTTGGGAGTGGTCTATATGGATTCACCAAGGGGAAATGATGCCTGACCAATGTGGTAGCCTTCTGTGATGGCATGACTGGCTGGGTGGATGATGGGAGAGGTGGATGTTGTGTACCCTGATTTCAGCAAGGCCTTTGACACTGACTCCCTTAACATCCTCTTAGGCAAGCTCGGGAAATGTGAATCAGATGAATGGACAGTAAGGTGGATTGAGAACTGGCTGAATGGCAGAGCTCAGAGGGTCATCATCAGTGGCACAGGGTCCAGTCGGAGGCCTGTCACTGCTGGTGTCCCTAGGGGTCAGTACTGGGTCAGTATTATTGAACTCATTCATCAGTGACCTGGGTGAAGGGGTAGGTTGTCCCTTAGCAAGTTTCCCAACAGCATAAAGTTGGGAGGAGTAGCTTGTCCACAGAAGGCTGTGCTGCTATTCCATGAGACCTGGACAGGCTGGGCAGCAAAGAACCTCCTGGAATTCAACAAGGGCAAGTGCAGGGT
>VWZP01001142.1:10714-25426 GCA_013396995.1 Dicaeum eximium
CCTCCAGAGATAGCAAGAGAGGGCCTTTGCTTCCAGAGATAAAAGAAGAGGGCCCTTGCTTCCAAACTAGAGCAGCTTATATGTAAAAGACTACACCCCATGAACTAAAATTACCCATGCCATGCAGTTTTGGGAAGACTGCTTTGCCTGTGGGAGGGACTCACGTTACAGGAGGTTGGACAAGACTGCTATTCGTGAAAATTAGAACCACGTTGGAGAAGTTCACAGAGAACTGTCTCCCGTGGGAAGGACTCCACGGCATAGCAGAAGAGACTCCTCTCCCTAAGCAAACTGAAAAAAGATTTTGAGTGAAGAACTGACCAAAATTCCCACACCCTGTCTCCCTGCTCTGTCAGTGAGAAGGAGGGAGGAGCTGGGAGGGAAAGGTGTTTTAAAGGCTTATTTTGCCCTCATTATCCTTCTATAACTCTGATAATAAATTTACTTTATACCTTTAAATTTAAGCCTATTTTGCCCTTAGAGTGTTTTCTCCTAATCCTTATCTCAATTCATGAGCCCTTTGGGGTTTTTTCCCCCTCCTCTGCTCATCTGTAGCAGAGGAAAATGAGTGAATAGTTTTTTGTGGATGCCTGGTGTTTGGCCAGTGTCAAACCACGACACTTTGGCAGAAGACAGAATCTTTTTCTCCCATAGAAAAAGGCACTAAGGTGCAGCAAAGTGACTCGGATATATTCATCCAAATCATCTCAAGCAGAGCAGACATGGAAAATCCCACTTTGCAGCCCTGAGCAAATAACCCATTCCACAGACCCAACATCCCACCCTGTTTGCCAAGCACTGCGTTTTTATTTGCTCTCACTTTCAGAGAGGCTAAATTACCCCTAATTACAGCTGAAATTAGAGGAACCATGGCTGCTTCAGCCATCAGCACAGGGGATACCAGCTGGAAAGGAAGAGGTGCTCTCAGCCATGTCAGGGATTCAGGCTGATGTTTCAAGCTGCCACTTTTTCAGTATCTCATGGCCAGGGGATTGTATTTGCCTGTGGATTTCTATGCCAGGAGGACAGAATGGTAAGAGTCAAGCCTAAATGGAGCATATTGACCCTACAAGCCCAAAAATGCATCTCCCATTTGCTCTCTGATTTGTGATTTCTCTCCTGCTCTATGTGCCTGACATGCCAGGCCCTGTGAATTTAAGCAGAGTCTTGTATACATGTAAGAGGCTTCCTCCCAAATGCTCCTGTCCCATGTGTAACCCACTTACTGGACTCAAGACTCATCACAGAAATGAGGAGCAGGGATCACTTTAAGTGCCACCTATAAACACAGAAGATGCTGCTCTTGTGTCTCTGCAAGAGCCTCTTTGGCAGATGACATGATCTTGAAAACTGATTTTAAAAGCTTAATATGCCTCAGTGAGAAAGCTGCATTCCTTTATGCTTGGCAGAGTGTACTAGTTTGAAATCAAAACCAGTGGGAGATCACAAGTCAGAATTATAATTTAATGGAAGAAAATTAAAAGAAAGAAAGAAAGAAAGAAATGCAGTAATACAAGGATACTAACAAAGTCAGAAATACAACCTGACACTCTAATGGTGGAGGCAATCCAAGCGAAGCAGTTCTGTTGACGCGGTGATCCTGTAGGAAGAAAGGTCTGGAAGTCCGGCCGTAGCTCTTTCCCTCTGGGAGTCCAGTAGGCAAGTGCCACCGTGGTGTTCAGGATTTCAGCTTATATCCATGATGGAATGGTTGGTTCCTCCCTCTGGGCGGAGCATCTCACAATGGGATGGTGAGTCATGAGATAAGGCACTGATGGGCCATTAACAGGAGGTAGTCCAGGGGGGTGTTATCTCTGAGTCATGGGACCAGGCATTGATGGCCCATTAACAGCAGATAGCCCAGGGGGAGTAGGCAAGGAAAACACCACCTATTCCAACAGCTCATGAAGATGGTAACAGAATATACTTCAACCCAGGACACAGAGGCACCTATAGCCATAAAAATTACTCAGTGAAGATTGAAAAGACTTTCAGTGAAGAGCAGGGACCAGCCTTAACTCTGCCATGGGATACCCCAGAAGCCACCAGCCCAGGACTGACCACTGCAATTGTTCCCTGCCAGGGCTCTGTGCCCTTCACCACCTAAAAATCCTAATTCTCCCCAGCCAGAGGGCAGGGGATGGCCTGGCACACACAGCCCTGCTCAGCCAGCTCTCTCTTGAAGATGAATGATCCTATTTGATGTGATGACATAGCCAGCAGCTGAGGCTGTCCCCCAGCTGCTTTAGGAGCAAAGGCAAGAACTGAGCCTGACATGGATAATCTACATCTGAAGGGAGAGAGAAAATGAGGGTGCCTAATGATCAACCTTGGGCTGGTAATGACACATAGAGCATTTATAATCATCCCCCTGACCCATCATTAAACAGAGAATGTGCAGCATGCAAAGAGCAGCAGGAAACTTGGGCATGCCAGGGGTCATGGAAACCTCTGCAGGACCAGCTAGGCTAGTGTGCAGGGGCAGGATTGTGAGAGGGGTTCAGGCCCAGGGATGGTTTTAGATCCTAAAATATGAGTGCAGAGCCCTGCTGGGCTTTTGGTTGTACCTGGGTGTGTTGGCAAGGAAGCCTGCTTCCCCTCTGAAAGAGTGAGAGCAGTGTGGCATGTGGAGGGTACCTAGGTGAGAATCTCCATCTTTGTAATCCACAGGCACAACACCTCAGCAAAGCTGAGAACTTAAAAGTTAGGAAGAAGCTGCCCAAATAGTAATCAATGTTGCTGCTGTTCTTGGGAAATGAAGTCCCCACACAGAGAAGTTTCTTTTCATTTGGTCAAAACCTTCTCCTCTGATTCTAATCAAAGCCTCACATTCTGCTTCGCCTTCTCCCTGGTGGTAGTGGGGTCACTCCAGATATCTTGTCAGGACATTTCCAAAGGAAATGTCTTTCAGAACAAACTTTTGTGGTGAGAGCATATCTGCTTCATAAAAATGCCTTGTTCCCCCTTTTATCTTTAAACAAAATCTGCCCAGATATGCACTGTGCATCTGCACCAGGCTGCACACGCTGCTGAGCCTGTGACTCACAAGAGCCCAGGAGAGGAACCCAGGCATTTGCTACCCTCTGCTGTCCTTTTCCCGCTATCTCACCTCCCTCTGGCAGAGGCCACCACTATTTTCCTCCCTCCTTTATATCACTGTGTCATCTGCCATATGGGCATCACCATCTTGCAGATCTTGCACCTGAGCCTCTCCAGGTGCCTTCAGGCTGAGCCTGCTGTCCCCTCAGCCCTCTGCTCCCCCAGACCACACAGACTCATCTCCCAGATATTATAATATCCAAAATACAGAGTAGCTGTGCTTCCCTTCACCCCCAGCCTGCTTTTTCACACTCTTCTTTCTGCTCCTCAGCTGGTCCCCCTGTTCCTGCCTCTACTTTTATGCTGCTTCTCCCTCTGCATTGCTCACAAATATGGAACAGCCCATGGGAGAGCTGGACTTTCCTGAGCACTGAAAGCCCTTCTCAGGTCTCAGAGAATGGCCTGGCACCATCAGGGTTAATTCTGAGTGGTATTAGGGCAGCTCCTGCCTTTATTAACAATCCTTAGCCTTCCACAGGGTAAAACAAGCCAAGGGATAATGAAAAATGCACACCAATCCTAGATCACCCATTTCCAACCATGGAGAGATGTAGAAACTACTACTGTATCAATTCTTATTTGTAAATGGAGTTAGCATGTGGGGATAAGAAGGCACTCACTTTGCTTCTTTGGAGGGACGGAGGTTAATTCCTACTCAGGAGAACATGGGATGGTTTTTTCCATGTACTTACTGAGGCACTGGTTGTTCTCTTCACAAGACAAGCACAGGAATAACAAACACTATAAGGTGGTAAGAAAGTGAATCCATATTCGTGGCATTTTCTTATGGATGAGCCAAGCTGGGTTTTGCATGTGAGCTGGAATTCTGTATTTCAAGCAGGAATTTCTTTGCTATGTAAGAAGGGTATCCCTCCTCCTGCCACCACAGCACATGTTCAGTGACTGCTAAATTTATCTGAGAACTCAAAAACAAATCCCTTCTTAAGCTGATGAGTTAAAATAAATGCAAAACCAGGGAATTTCAGAAATGTTGCACCTGCCTCAGATAATTTATATTTTTAGCCTGGTTCCCCTAGGAAATGAGATCCTTTGAGTCATTCAGAGTCTGGCCTGGCTGCCTGCCTTCTTTATAATAACTTCTGAGCATGAATTTCACTCTGATTTGATGAAGTGGAGATCTCAAAGGTACTAACTATCAAGTTCCAGCATGTTCAGTAAAAAAGGTGATTAGGGAGATCCCCATGGTTCAGCCCACACCATGCTGGAGGCCCACACCACAACCCACAAGGAAATCTTCATTCCTTCTCCTGCTTGGTTTTATCCCAATTAATCTCATACAAGACTTGGTTTATTTATGCTAAAACTGTCAGGAAAAAATCAGATCTTAGATCACACTTAGATCTAGGGTGTAGTGTGATTTTTTTTTCTTTTTTTTAAAGAAACATTAAGAATTTGCTCATCCCATTGTTCACTAGGGTTTTCTCCATAGGCACAGCCTGGAAACAAACACACTTCCCCAGCCCTGCCCTTTCCTTTGGCTCCAGCCAGGATGAGGGGTGAGGCTGCTCTTGCTGTGTTCTGCTCCCCACCCCTCCCAGCCACAGGGCTCAGAAGTGTAAGTTTTTAATGGATTTTCTCATTATTTCATCATTCTGAGAGGACAGGGAGGGAGGGACATCTTAGCCTGGCAAGATTTTCCCCAAGAATAATTGGTGGTGCTTTCTGCTGTCTCTGAG
Source organism: Dicaeum eximium (assembly GCA_013396995.1). Lineage (NCBI taxonomy): Eukaryota > Metazoa > Chordata > Aves > Passeriformes > Dicaeidae > Dicaeum > Dicaeum eximium. Next base: position 15,511 of record VWZP01001142.1, read on the forward strand.
CTGTTGTGTGCACTTTATTTCTGTTGGATCTTAAATGAAGTGGTGGGTGTTTTAATATTTCTCTTTTTTTCTTTACTTTGTGGTGTTTTCTCCTAGATACGTTTTTTCACAAGCCAGCAGGATGATCTGAACATATTTACCCTAAAAGCACTTCTCCCTCCCCCTACATCCCACCTCCAGAAACCCTGGTACAAGTGAGAAGGCGTTTTTAGCTTTACTCTTCCCAAGTTTCTGGCTGTCCGTATATTTAAACTTCTCACTTGTAGATCTCAATAGACAATCATAGGAATCTAAACTTTGTTTCCAGGACAAACTGCAACATTGAGAAAACACACCCTTCTTAAAAGGGATTCCAATCCAAACTAAGGGATTGCCTAAATTATCCCAGGCTTTAATCCAAACTTTCTATTGGAAGCTGGTGATGTGCTTTTTAGGATGACCCAAGCTGGCAGGAAGTCCTCCCTAGTGTGTGGACACACCTTGATCTTTGCTCAGCAACTTCTATCCTTTCTTCTCCTGAGACTTATGTAAATATAATTTCCCCTTAAAACCACAATTCCCTATTTTTTTAACATAGTCTTATTTTTTCAGCCACCCCAGAGCCATTTCTAGGTACCCTCCACAGATGGAGACCCAGAGATTTTGTCTTGAAGTGCAAGGCAAATTCACCTTCAGTCTGGGTTTCTGGATTTTCCCTTCCTCTTGCTCTGCTACGATTGCCACCAGAAAAAGCCTTGAATATCACTCTTTTACTCCTCCATCCCTCGGATCATCTCTGCTAATATCCTCTCCTTCTAGGATGTTCCAGCTGTATTTCCTCTTCCCAGATTCCTCCGAGGGCCATATTTCCCACAAAAGCCAGACCTGGTGAGTATTAGCAAGGTGGGCAGGAAGATGAGACTGCCCAGCCTGTGAGGCATCACTAAGGTGACAGGGAGAAGCATCAGATTCCTTGTTGCCGTGGTAACAGGATGCTCCACACTGCCCAGCAGGCAGAATGCTCTGTGCTCCACATGTCTACCCATGGGACGCAAGGTGTTGGGGAGCCTGGGGATGCTGACTCTGGTGCTTTGGAGTTGCTCAGGTAAAAGATCAGTGTGGAAGTGGATATAATCTATTCTGACTCTTTGGAAGACTGACTGGAGCTTTGGAGAGGAACTGGAGTGAAGTGGGCACTCCCTGAGCTGGGCCTGAGCACTGACCCTCTGCTTTCCCCCTTGGGGATCCACTGTTCTTTCCTTGGGACCTTCCAGCCACTGTGCCTGCCTGCCAGCACCTTCCCATCTCCAGCTGGGAGCATCAAGAGGTGAGACCTGCAGAGCTCTGCTGCTGGACCTCCCTTACTCACAGCTCCTCTCTCCTGGAGCTCTCCACATCCAGTCTGTGTCCAGGTGCTGGTGACAGGACCCTCCCCTCTCTGCTCACTCTGCCAGTGACCTGGGCAGAGGATATGGCTTCCCAGTTACAGCCAACATTAGCAGAGGTGTCCCAGTCTGACTCTGGTCTCCACAGCTCTGCTTACCACAGTCTCACTTCCTGCCATTTATTTCAACAGCTTCTGGAATTTTCTCTCCTCTAAGCACATAAACAACCTCAAGTCTGCCTGTAGGATGGTCCCATGTGGGGCTGCATCCATCCACATGCCACACAGGTTCCCAGCTTGCCCCAGTGAATTCCCAACCCTCCTCTCCCCTCAGCTCCAGGCCTGCTGTCTGCAATGCCTTGAAATTCCTGAAACATGTCCCCGAAATTTGTCTCCCTCTCTGTCCTGGACCATGTTTTCATCCACAGGGAGAGCAGCCTGGACTCACTGCAAAAACCCTGTTGGGATGGAGGTGACTGATCCCACCTGCTGCTGGGCAGGGCAAGGGAAGGCAAGGCGATCCTGGCTCCTCTCAGCTGTGATGGGCTCTGCTCCTATGAGAAAAGAGAGGGGCAGGAGGGGAAACAGCCCCCAAGGAAGGAGCAGGTCTGTGGAGCAGCTGAGGGGCACATAAAGACTCTCATGAGACCCAGCATCCCTCCAGCCACCACTGTCCATTTTGTTTGTCCCCCCAACCACCTCACAAGAGCTGAAATATCCAGCAAGGGAGAAGAGGAACACCCTTCTCTCTAAATTATTCTTCCCAAATAGCTCTGACTACAACCACTTTTTTTGCTAACAAAGATTGGCTTCTAATTGATCTCTGCAACACTGGCTGCTCCAGACCCAGTGGGATTTGGGAGTTAGTGGGAGACTCATACAGATTAAATGAGATGAGAGAAAGCAACATTCTCAGTCAGTCTTGCACTCAGTTTCCTTCCCATACCACTTTTTACACACCACTGAAAAAGCAGCCCCAGGCAAGAGCTAAAGCCAGAGCATTTACTAGGGTCAAGGTTCATACACCAGGGCAAGAGAAAGCACAACCTCAAATATCTTCATTTTCAGAGCCAGGTCTTGTCATGTGGGGACACAGGGCTTTGGGAAGTATTCCCACCTTCTTGACCTTAGGGATTGGTGTATGTAGCTGGAATTTTGCTGAGCCCAGTGGCTGGCAGAGAGCCCAGAAGAGGGCAGCAATACTGTTCAGGAAGCTGGCACTTTTAACAGAAACTGGGACTTTTTAGAGGAAAGAAATTCTAGATCTAAAATGCAGGAGGAGGAGGGACTTGTTCTGCTGTTTAGCATAAAACTAAACTCAGAGCAAGGGCACTGGCCTAGCTCCAGGCTTGTACTCAGTAGTTTCAGGGCACGGAGCTGTCCCAAGAAATTTCACATGAAGTCTGGGCTGGCAAATGTTTACTGAGGTTCAAAAAAGAAAGAAGCAGTGCAATTCATCCACAGCATCCTGGACAGGAATGCTAGGAGCTGCCTGGAGCTGAGAGGAGGGAGAGGAGCAAAGTGTTTCAAGTCTTGACCAGCCTTCCTTCACTGAGAGGGTGGTTAGGTAGTGTCACAGGCTGTTCAGGGAAGTGGTAGAATCAAAATCCCTGGAACTGTTCAAAAAACCTGCAGACATGGCACTGGTGGACAGGGGTTTTGGTGGGCTTGGCAGTGCTGGAGGAATGGTTGGACTTGATCTTGGAGGGTTTTTCAACCTGAATAATTCTATGGAGTGGAGGTGGAGTAGGGGATAAGTGTGTGGTTGTGTGAGGGCAGGGACTGTGAGCCTTCAGGTGGGAGATGCTGGAAGGAGTTTGCAAGAGGGCCTGTGGTTCCCTATAAACCTCCACAGCTCTGCTGCTCCTCTCATCTCTTCAGTCTGTGGGGCTGTAGCAGGGGTTTAAATATAACTTTGGCATCAGTAGGCTGAAGGTGTAGAAAAAGGGAGTGCCAGCTTCCAGGATCTCTGAATCAGGGAGAATGGAGACCCTGAGGAAAGGAGATGGGGGAAGAGGTGAGTCAGTTCTGGGACTGTCCCCTAAAGTATCTCTGCTGGGTTGGAGGTGAAGCCCCTAGAGGAAATTTATGCATTTCCTGAGACACTGGGACAGAGAAGCACTGAGGTTCCCTCTCTGCTATGGAGTCTGAATGTGCTCAGCTTCCGCACTCACTACCAGCTTCTCCTCTCTGCAAAATCCTGAAGGAGGCTGCAAATATGGAGGGTGCTGGGCACTGCCCAGGCTCCCCAGGGAATGACCACAACTCCAAGGCTGCAGGAGCTCCAGGAGCGTTTGGACACTGGTCCTATGGATGCACAGGGTGGGATTGTTGGGGTGTCTGTGCAGGGCCAGGAGTTGCACTTGATGATCCTATGGGTCCCTTCATACTCAGGATATTCTGGGATTCTATGAAACCCCCTTTGGAACGACCCTGCAGAGCTGCAGCTGAAACCACCACCATGCTAATGAGGCAAAACGAATGCCCCTCTGCTGCCTTAAGGAGGCTGAGCCAGTGCCGGGGACCCAGCAGAGTGAGACAAGGCCAGCTTGGCACAGCCTGGCATGAGGAGGCATTAGCAGCTGCTGCCAAACTCAGTTCAGCTTGCAGGGAACAGATTCTTTCTGACTTATCCTGAGACAAGTGTAATTAGCAGATCTATGGCAGGGCCTGGGGGCAGGGGCTGTGGCTCTCGCCTGGGTGGGCTGGACTGGGAGCTCACAGATCACACAATATTCCAAGTTGGAAGGGACCCATAAGGATCATTGAGTCCAAGTTGATGGGGAAGGAGTGGGTAGCTCACAATACAAGCTGGTTCACCCCTGCAGTCCAGGGCTGAGCAAAAAGCCTGACAGTGAAATTCCCAATACCCAAGTCAGTCTCCTCCTGGAGGGTTCAAAGAACCGGTTTGAGCAGAGGTTTGAGCAGAGCAGGACTGGTGGCCTGGAGATGGGCAGATGTCCAACATGGCTGAAACAAGCCCAGGTCTGGCACACAGGTTTGTGAATGTTCTGTCCTAGGAATCGTGAAAAACCTCTTTTGGTTCATCATGTTTTGAGAGTTCCTGGTGCTTCCCTAAACTATGTGATAGTTTAAACCCCCCTGCCTTCCTGGGGCTACCATTCCTAATGAATGTGATAAACAGAGGCTGCTCCTGTTTGGGTTTAATTCAAAAGCCTGTTAAGCGCCCACATTACTTTCAGCATCTGGAGTTGTTTGCGTCAGTGTAGGTTTAGATGGTTCCCTGGACTGGGACCCAAGAAAAAGACCAAGATCATTAAGAAAACCAAAGGGATTTTTGAGTGTGGGGTGATAAGGCAGTAAGTAGCAGCAACACAACTACTTGTAATCATCTGCCCACACTGCTGCTTAACCAGACTGAGATAACTAATTGATGCTTATGTTTGCAAGCAATCATCTTGAAAATATTCTAATTTATGTTAGATTTCAGTCCTGCTGGATCCAAAAAGGTCTTCTGTTAGAGCAATTCCGTGCTTGTTTGTGCATATAATAGAACATTTTCAGAAGTAATTCAGGAAGCAAAGTTTCATCTTTCCTAGGTCAGAATAAATGCCATTTAAAACAAACAAACAACAACAACAACAAAAAGTAGTTTGGTCCAGAATTTATTTTATGCCTAAAATCCAACCAGAACACTGTGATGAACTCTGTGGGGAAAATGCAATGAGAAAATTTGATTGGCCAGAACAAAAAACAAACAAAATGTATGGGATTAATAGAAATACTAATTCCAAATGGGAAGCACAAAACATTTCAGCACAAAATAATCAGACCTGTCAGCAATTTAGCTGAGGAGAGGTTTTCCTTTGAAATTGAAAACATGGTGAAATTTCTCAAACTTCTGGAGGTCACAGAGTCAGTTTTACACAGCCAGGGGGAAAGTGCCAAGTACAGCTGATGTCCAGTGTTCTGCAGGGGCCTGAATCCAGCCCAGGAAAGGTTTATCTCCTCAGTAAAATCAGGATTGAGATCTTCTCCACAAGATGCCAAACATCTTTCCTTGCATGTACCTCTTCCTTCATCTTCCTTTCCACCATCAGCAACTGTATACCCCAAAGTATGTCCTGGCTTTGTGTATTTGGGAATAGCTGTCCTGGTTAAAAAGGCTGGGGACTCTGCCTTAAATATTGCAGGTTTGCTCCCATGCAGATTTTAACTTTCAATTTTCTTTACCTCTGTGCTATGGAATTTGTACTCCACAGATCCACATGACAGGCTAAGAGAGGACAGGCAGATCAGAGCTGAATTGGACCCTCCCGTTGAATGCTGGTATCCATGACAACTGCTCCTTTCTGTGCTCTCAGGAATTGCTCAAACTATCCTCTTGCACCAGAGCCCCCCTTGCTGGGACTGCCCCCCCTTGCTGGGGGTCTGAGGGGGCCAAAGGGCTGTAGTGCATGTCCTGAAGACACATGGGATGAGCAAGGGATGGCACACAGGTGAGATGCTCCAGAGGAAAATCTACAGAGTGCCTTCAGCATTCTGGTATCAGTGGCGATAGACAGACATTCCAGAGGGTGAGGCATTGAAGCAATTGGGTCTAGTAGAAGGTGGCAGGGGGTGAAATGAGATGATCTTCAAGGTCCTTTCCAGCCCAAACTATTTTATGATTCTAAGGACAGGTTCTTTGACACAGACAGCTCCTGCTGAAAGGTACCAACAAAGTGGAAAACTCAGTCCTGACCCTCCCCAGAGGAGAATGTCTCCTTGGCAGTGCTTTGATCCCTGGGCTGGAGACAGCACTCTTTGAAGAAATGAGATGTAGAGATTCTTCTGTGCAGATAATAAATCACAGAAGCAAATAATTTTGAAGTCACCCAAAATATTAATAAATACAGAGCTGCTCCATCATCTCGAGTGGACAGAGCTAATTGTTTGAATGCTGATTGGCAAAGGGCTGTTTTGCCAGCGCTGTCAGTAGGCAGCAATTAATTAAAAGTGTTCCTAGGTAATTTTGTGTATCTTTTCTTTCAAGCTCAAAAGGACCATGAACCACTTGGTCTGCGCTTCCTCCTCCAAGGATACAGCACTTACTGTCATACGCAAGATGAAGGAGATAATTAATGTACTTTGCTCACTGCTGAGGAGGTCTCAGCTGGAAACTGTCTTTTTTTGAGTATCATGCCTTAAAAGATGACAAATTAGAGAGGTCCCTGTTTGAACCACTCCCTCCACAGAACTGCAGGGTCAAGTATGTTCAGGTCAGGTCAGAAAAGGTTAAGGGGGCAGGGGTTGTCAGTCCTAGAAACGGTGTTTTATAAATGACTGTTCACATACACTGAAAGACAAGTGAGCACATCAGCATAATTTATAGAATCATAGATTAACGGCTTGGTTTGGGACTTAAAAACCATCTAGTTCCAACCTCCTGCATAGGCAAGGACACCTTCCACTAGACCAGGCTGTTCCAAGGTTTTTGGCTGGATATTAGATTATCATGCAATGAGAATGAAATTATTTAATTCAGATGATGGTGGGTGGTACTTTAAAGGGGTTTCTCTGAGAGTTTGCTGAGGGTTTAAGCTCTCTGAGAACCAGTGGTTTGTCAGAGGAGTTGATTTTAAGTGAAACCACCTGGAGCTCAAATTGCTAACCTCACCCCGAAGTGCCACAGTGGCTCTGTGCTTGGCATCATATTCTGAGGCAGCTTTGCTGGAGCTTTATTTTCCTGGGCAGGAAGGTACTGGGTTTCTTTGCACAGTCCCTCTGGGGCTGTAACTAGGGACTGTGATTATTTCAGGACTGTAGGGTTTATTTTGCATTGCAGACTTTGGGGGAGTCAGAGCGAGCATCTGATGGGTCACTGAGGTGGCTGGAAGAAGCCAAAGTCATCCACAGCACTCCTGCTGCACTCTTGTGATTCCTGCAGTTAGTGCAGAGCAGGCAAAGCAGTCACAATTAAAACAATACCTATTCAAGATGAAATTATAATTACTGAGGTGTTTTTATGCAAATCTGGCAAAGCACTGAGGAGCTGAACAGCCGCCCTGAATCTCCTGGTGCAAAGGCTGTTCTCAACTATAGTTACGGCTCACTGCAATACAATTTTCATCTTTCTATTTTAGTTCTTTTTCATTTATTGCCTCTTTTTGTTTTAAAAAAAAAAAACAAAATTTTAAAAATTTGCCTCTTTTTGTTAAAAGCTTTTTGTTGCTTTTAGGATGAGGTACATCCTGTTAAGCATGCTGTGAACTCTCTTACAGTGATTTCTCTGTAAATGTTGAGTAAAATGCTTCCGGCCAGATGAGAGAGGCAGAGACACAGCTGGACTCTCCTGGCTGTTGTCCCTGGGCTGGGCTGTGTTTTGTGGCACTCAGCTGGCCTTGAGTGACCACAATGGGTAGGTGGTGCCAGCAACAGGTGCTTTCTACAGCACTCTTCATCCAGCCCAAAAGTTTCCTCTGGCACATCTGACCCATCGCATCTGATTCTCCTCGAAAAAAATCCCCACAAAGCAATATCTCAAATCAGTCAAGGGAGATGAGTGCTCTTCTGTCAAGATCATCAAGCCTTTCCGCATAGCACAGTCTACTCCTTTTTTCCCCCCTGTGCTCTTGCCCTGAGCAGGTTGATGGTTTGATCACTCCATTTGTTCACTTCTCTCTGCATTTGAAGTAGAGGGTTCTGTGGTCACACGAGGCAAAGGGACAGCTTGGCTTGGTAATGTTGCTACAAGCTAGAGAATATCAGCATCACATCTATTTCTTAGGTGTTTGCTTTCACTTGACCTGACCACTCGCTTGGCAACTTCATGGGAATACCTCCTCACTGAGAGGAATATGTGCATCCCACAGGCCTGGTGGTCAGGGTTGTGTGATTCAGAGAATCCCAGAATATCCTGAGCTGGAAGCAGCACACAGGATCATCAGGTCCAACTCCTGGCCCTGCACAGACACAGCAACAATCACATCCTGTGCATCCCTTGGAGCAGTGTGCAAATGCGCCTGGAACTCTGGCAGCCTCAGGGCCGGGAGCGTTCCCTGGGGAGCCTGGGCAGTGCCCAGCACCCTCTGGGGGAAGAATCTACCCCTGAAATCCATCCCAGTTACCCTGGCCCAGCTCCAGCTGTTCCCTGGGTCCTGTCCCTGGTCACAGGGAGCAGAGATCGGAGCTGCCCCTCGGGAGGAGCTGCAGACCCCAGTGAGTCTCCCCTCAGTCTCCTCCAGCTGAACAAGCCAAATTACCTCAGCTGCTCCTTGTGTGGCCCCACCAGACTCTTCCCCATCTTCATAGTCCTCCCTTGGACATAGTCCTCCCTTTTTAATAGCTTTATATCATTAAAAGCAATACATCCTTATCTTCATCTCCTTAAGAAACCATGACTCCCATCTAGGGAGCAGGAAGGTTGGCTCTGAAGGATAAGAAGTGGGTCTTATAGGTGTGGGTCTTAGAGCAGGTGTGGGTCTTAGAGCAGCAAGTGCAGTTCCAGTCTCCTGAGAGCAGTCAGGAATGTCTCACCCTGGTTAGTAGAGGCACATGCTCACTTCTAGCAGAGTCTCCAAAAATATTCCACTGGGAAGCGATTTTGGTCTAATAGCATGGTTTGGCCCCCTGGGAAGTATCAAGTTGAAATGCAGCACTATAATTAACAACTGACAGCTTAAATAATGAGAGGGAGCTGGGAGGCTGGGAACACATCCTCTCTCCCAGCAGAGCTGTGAGGGTGGGCAGGCAAGGCAAACACTGCCAGGAGGAATTAGTGCCTGGGAGGGGAGATGTCAAACAGCTGTTGGTGTGGGTTCTGATCCAGGCAGGGAACTGGATTAACTGTCTGGAGTAACAGCCACTTTGGCACACAGGGCTGTTGGAGGAATAGGGTCAGTTCAGCACAGAGGGCACTGTCAGGAGGAACACAGTGTGGCACAGAAGGTGTGTTGGGAAGAACCCAATCAGTTCAGCACAGAGATCTGGTTACTAGTGTTTTTCCATTCCATAGAATAGCGTGACTGGGACGGAGTCACAGTTTTGTCCTTATTTTTGGGGAAGGTAAGAAGGACTCTCAGTGGAAGCAGCTGAGTTGAAATGTTTCCTGTTGCTGACCAGTGACACAAGTTTGACTCTACTTCCCCAGTGACCCTGTGGCAGGAAACAAACATGCTGTGGTTGAGCTGCAGCCAGGACACTGCTGCTCCACCAGCAGCAGATGGGGAGTATGTTGGCCAGAGTTCTCTTGAGTTTCTCTTCCCCTTCCCACTTGGGAAATAACTGGGAATGGGCAGCAATTCAGACTACAAGGTATTGTCATCAGTTAAAGGCTTTTCTCTGTGTGTGATGATCAGGTTGGTGTCCACATCAATGTCTTCCATTCCTCTGCCACTTCCATGACCACCAGTAGATGCATCTCTGTTTCCTTCAGCCAGTCCCATGTGGAAAGGAAGAAAGCTGTGGCCAAGCCAAATGCTTGTATTTCACTGGGAAATAAACAGATGGAACAGACAGATGGCAGAACAAAGCTATATGTATTTTTGTTGTTGTTGTTGTTTTTTGTGGTTGTGGGGTTGGGTTTTTTGGTTTTGTTTTGTTTTCGTTTTT